>CAKLHJ020000083.1:0-25654 GCA_921997135.2 Mus spretus | reverse complement strand
TTAACAGCTGAATGTCAAGATGCCAATTGTGTTGAGCAATCTTCAAAGAACTTTTAAGGTAGCATGCTTAGATTAGGTTAGATGTCATCAATATCTTCATCATCATCTCCAATATCATCAAACACGATTTCATCATCATCCCCAGCACCAAATGTGTCCATTTCATTGATTTTGGCATGTTCTGGAAGTTCTCCATAGGCCTTCAGACTTCTTGCTTCATCTGGATTGTACTTTAAGATTACATCAGCTTTGTTATCTTGATAGTCTCGTAGACCAATCAATATAATGTCTGAGGTATTTATCCAAACCTTTTTTCTCAACTTCCCTCTTATGTGGCACAGCCTCCTTACACCATCAAAACACATTGCTTCCAACCGTCCACATCCCAGCATTTTTGTCACCTGAGCATACTCTTGCCCATATTCTTTAAACACCAACTCTCTTTTCTCAGATTCATTTTCATTTTTACCTCTGCGCCTGTTTTTGCCTCCTTTGCCTTTATTCTTTGGCATGATGGAAAAGGCAACCACAAGAGTCGGGTGAGGGACTCCTGGCAGACAGTGGCTGACAGTGGCTGTGACTCAGTTCCAAGAGCTTCTATACTCTTAGGATGGGTGCCAGGAAGTATCTAACAGTGGTAGATCTGAAAGCAACTGATATAAGTATAGAAGTTCCACAAACCACAAAATGTCCCAGAGTACTGGCTTCTGATTGTTACAAAATAGTACTTCAGCTTCTGGCCTGGTGCTCTTAAGTTGTAGTCTCCCCAGTAGTGACAAAATGCAGCAGGACTCCTTTTTACCTTTGCAGTTCCTGCATTGACCTTAAAAATAAAAATTAAATAAGATTTGGTTGGAAATCTATTTGGGAAATAATTTTTTATCAAATTTCTGCACACATCAGTGAATTGTATAGCTTTTTAAATATTAGATATTCTCTTTATTTACATTTCAAATGTTATGCCCTTTCCTAGTTTCCCCTCCAAAACCCCCCTATTCTCTACCCTCCTGCTGCTCCCTCAGCAACCCACTCCTGCTTACTGGCCAATGCATTCCCCTCTACTAGAGCATAGAACCTTCACAGGACAAAGGGCCTCTACTCCAATTGATGACTGACTCAGTTATCCTCTACTACATATGCAGCTAGATCCATGAGTTCTTCCGTGTGTTTTCTTTAATTTGTAATTTAGTGCCAGGGAGCTCTGGGGTTACTGGTTAGTTCATATTTCTGTTCCTCCCAGGTGGCTGAATTGAATAGATTAATAAAAAATTGAAACTATCATTCTGAGGAAAGTGGTTCTATATAAAAAAGCAGTCTAAGACTTCATAGAACACTTAGTAGATTCAGATAACATTTTGATACATTTTTAAACACTTTTAGAGTACCCAAAATTACAAGTTCATTGGTGTTCGGGCCTTTAATATATCACAAGAACACTCAAAATATGTACCATTGCACTTTAAATGGACATGCTTGGAGCATAATAAAAACAATTTCAGGACTAGAAAGATTGCTCAGTGCTTGAAAGCACTGACTGTTCTTTCAGAGGTCATGCATTCTCTTCCCAAAACCAAACAGTGGTTCACAACAATGTGTAATGGGTATCAACACCCTCTTTTGATCTTGTGTCTAAGACAGGTACAGTATGGTCATAGACATGAATTACTCTTAAAATTTTTTTTTCAGTTCAGAAGAATGAAAAAAATTGAAAAAAGTCACAGGTGTTACTTAGATCCACTTTGGAATAAAAAAACACATGAAAGCAGTTGACACAGGCACATATGACAACTATATGAAGTCCTAGTGCATCCAGTGAAAACAGAAAAGCAAAGGCCAACCAGAAAGTTCATCTCCATCTCCTTAAGATGTGAGAAATGCTTAGTAACAAGCCAACCAGCCAGAATAGTACAAAACAAATTAACAACAACAACAACATCCCCAGAAACACTATTGAATTCATTTTCTGTTGGCCATCTCCTTCTGGTATGGGGCTTTCCCTTAAGAGTGGTTCTGTACATAGTGAGACCGCCTTGTAGAAAACCAACATTTCCTTTGGGAGAAGTTACTAGAGATAGTGTCTGGAACCAAACCAGGTCTTCTGCAAGAACAGCCAATGCTCTGAACAGCTGAGCTATTTCTCCAGTTCCTATTTGCTAGTTTTTACAAATGACATTCAAAAGCATACAAATGAAAGCTAACTGAAGCTTTGTGTTCTCCAAGCACAGTCTTTTTGAGACTTTACTTTTGGCCATTGCTATGGTGAGCACAAGATAGACACTGCAGCCCTGGTATTTTCCTGTGTGCAACCTTTTCAAATTCTACCTTCCCCCTTATAGTCCTATTAACCTATATCACAGTGCCTGAAGTAGACTCCAATATTAGCTACCTCTAACACTTAGCGTAACTCACTCTTTCTTTTCTGAACCAACGCTAGGACCACACTAGTAAACATCATCTGTTGGTTCCAGTTTCCTTTCTGTAGCTGCTGCTAAAATACTCCAGCAAAACAAAATTTCCAGGAGAGGGGGCTTATCTGGTTTACAAATCCAGGTTACAACCTACCAAGGGATGTCAAGGCAGATAGTGAAATCCCAAAAGCAAGAGGGACCTGATTTCTTGCAGAGAAGGAAGAAAGGAAGGAAGGAAGGAAGGAAGGAAGGAAGGAAGGAAGGAAGGAAGGAAGGAAGGAAGGAAGGAAGGAAGTAAGCTGGTATGGAAGGCAACTCATGAAAGACACCAGCTTCTGAGCAGCGTAATCAACAAGGAAGCCCAATAAGAGGTTCTAGACATGGTTGTGGCCAGGTTACCTCTGCTCCCTAGCTTAATCAATCCTCAAAGAAAAATGGAAAATATATGTTCTCCCAGAACTTTCCATAACCAGAACCTAAATCCATGACCTACCTGGTGAGTACCATCTTCTTTGAAGTAAGACTGAGAGCCGTTAGAATGATGATTCTTTCTTTCTGGGATGGTGTTTTTCTGTGTACTTGAGGCTGTCCTGGAACTCTTTCTACAGAACAGATTGGTCTAGGTGGGATGTCCTCTTCCTTTGTCTCCCAAGATGAAGGCAGCAAGATGAGACTACTGTGTCTCACCCTGGGTAGAGCTTCAGTATATATACATTACTCCAAAGTCCCGCCTCTACAGTGATGCAACTCTAATCCAACAAGGCCACACCTCCCAATAGTACCACACCCTGATCCAAGCATAATTCAATCAGCACACCAAACAAGCAAAGAAACAAAAGGACACTTCTTACTGGGCTTGGTTGCCCACGCCTTTAATCCCAGCACTTGGGAGGCAGAGGCAGGTGGATTTCTGAGTTCGAAACCTGCCTGGACACTTCTTACTCTCTATTGGTTTTTTATGGTAATGAGAGACAAAACAGGCTACTGAGCACAAATTTAAAATAATGAATGTGGGAAATCAGAAATACATAGAACAAAAAAATGGGATGTAGGGTTGAAAGAAAGGGGTGTTGCTGGAGGGTTGGCCCAGTGGTTGTTAGCACTGAATGCCCTTGGAAGGTCCTGAGTTCAAATCCCAAAAACCACGTGGATGCTCACATCCATCCAAAAAGAGCTCTGATGATTCCTTGTGGTGAATCTGAAGATCGTTACAGTGTAATTAGTTGTAGCAATAACCAAATCTGATCAGAGCAAGCAGAGGTCCTGAATTAAAATCCCAGCAACCACATGATGGCTCAAAATGATCAGTACAACTACAGTGTACTCATATACATAAAATAAATGAATTAATTAATCTCTAAGAAAAAGAAGCCGGGTCTGATTGTACTCCTTTAATCCCAGCACTCAGGAGGAAGAGGCAGGCAGATTTATGAGTTCGAGGCCAGCCTGGTCTACAAAATGAGTTCTAGGACAAACAGGATTATACAGAGAAACCCTGTCACAGAAAACAAAAACAAACAAACAAACAAAAAAACAAAACAAACAAACAAAAAAAAACAAAAACGGTGCTTGGTGTGAGATGGCTATGTTTTCTTACAGTCAAGGCTCATTTTCCACAAAGGCATATCATATGGGATGCTTGTATCATGATGATCCCTCATTGTCCTCATAGGACTATGGTTATATAGAGATCAGCAATTTTACTTACAACACAATTAACAAAGTAGATCTGTAAAGCTGATTTGCTGGCACAGTGGTGAAAGGCTCTTGCTGTCGTGCTTGACTACTTAAATATTCTCAGATAGATGGAGAAAACAGAATCTCTCAGGTTGTTCTCTGACCTTCACACAGGTGTTGAGGTACTTTGAAAAACACACACTCACACACAAAAACAAACACACACACACTCATACACTATAAGTAACAAATCCTATTTTATAATTTTATTACATATATATATATACATATATATATATATGTATGTATGTATGTATGTATGTATGTATGTATATATGTATGTATGTATAAAGGTGTTTTGTGTGTATGTCCATTTGTAACCACATGCATGCTTGGTGACCAAGAGGCTAAAAGAGGGCACTCGACCCCCTGGGTACTGGAGTAGCACTTGCTTGTCTGCTACCATGTCGGTGGTGGGAATTATTGCTCTTAACTGGTTTCTTAGACCCCCCAAAATATAATTTTTAAATGACTTACTGCAAGCAATGCTTTCCGTTAATTATGTGGGATGTGGGTTTGATACCCTTGTGCTAGATTTTTATGAGTGCCCTAGTTCATCTGCCTCTAGAACTTAGCATGTCACCTGAGTTTCAGCCCCTCCTCCCCAGCAACTTACAAAACATAGAAAGAAGAAACCAAAACTTCAGAAGACCTAACTTCTCTCTGTCTCATTTTTAAACCCTAGAAACTCAAAGTTGTAAGGAAGTTGCAGTGGGCTGACAGGGCTGAGGAGGAGGTTGCTCACTCCGTGCAGTATTCAATGCACAAGCAAGAACACTTGAATTGGATGCAATTCATTTCTGTAAAACTGTTGGAATTATTATAAACAAACCACAACAGCATAGCTTCAGTGAGCTTTTATCAGTTCACTAGCATTGGTTCTTGGAAAAGCAGGTTTGACTAACACAGGACACCCAGAACAACAAACACCACATGTGCTAGAGGAAGTTGTAGGTGTTGGCTGGTGGGGCCACAAAGATCCACAACAAGGGAAAGACTGGATTCTCTGCCTGCAAAGATGCTGCCAACATCAACTTTTGTGATCTGAATATGCTTGGCCCAGGGTTTGTAGTATTCGGAATTCTGGCCTTGTTACAGGAGATGTGTCACCTTGGTCATGGACTTTTTAAGACCCTCATTCTAGCTGCCTGGAAGTCAGTATTCTGCTAGCAGCTTTTAGATGAATATATAAAACTGTCAAGTCCTCCTGAACTTTGCCTGCCTGGATGCTACTATGTTTATGCCTTAAAATAATGCACTGAACCTCTGAATATTGAAGCCAGTCCCAACGAAGTGTTATCCTTATAGAAGTTGCCTTGATTATGGTGTTTGCTCATGGCAGTCAAACCCCATCCAAGTCAGAAGTTGGTACCAGGGAATGGGGTACAGCTGTGAAAGTTCTGAAAATGCTTCTCTTTGGGAGAATGTAGATTTGAGGGCTTTGGATTTGGAAAGCAATGGAATGCTTCAAAGGGTCTTACTGAGCTATCTTAGTAAGAATATAGAAGACTCTGATACTGAGAGTGATCTGAAATGTGCTGTCCTGGCCTAAGAGATTTCAGTGGAGAAGAACTTTAGTATGTGGCTTAGAGAGTGTTTTTTTTTTTTTTTTTTTTTGTAGCATTTTGGTAAACAGTATGGCTACTCTTTATCCAAGTTTGAAAAGCCAGAATGAGACTGAGACTCAGAAACGCAGATTAATTGCATTGACAAAGGAGGTCTCAGAAATGCTCTTCATAGACTTTGTTCTCTGCTTACATCTCATGAAGAACATTTGGAATATGCATAACTAGCTTAGAAAGGAAAATTATAAAATATATCGTATTAAACGGGGGTGGGGGAGCCACCAGGAAGTGAAATTGAGCTGAATACTGAGTTCAAGGATTGTAATTGAATTAAGGGAGTTGTGACCTTGTGGCAAGATGTGACACAATGAAATTTAGATCCAGTATGTTGCTGCATTGCTTTAATCCCAGGAGATAAAGACAAGCAGATCTCAGAGGTCAAGGTCAGCCAGAGATAGAGCAAGTTTTAGGTGAAGAAAAGTTTAAATCCAGGCATGGTGGTACACACATTTAATCCCAGGAGATAGGCATCCAGATCTCTGAGTCAAGGTCAGTCTGAAGGCCAAGATCCAGGACAGTCAAGCTTAGGCAGTGAAGGAGTTGGAAAAGAGGAAGCTGGTGATGTTGTAAGAGAACAAAGGGACCGTGTTCCAGTCCCTGCAAGCAGCAGAACTTGTCAGCTTTGGCCATGTGACTCTGGCTCTATATCCAAGAATAGGAGACTTGAGACAGCTATATCAGGGGTCTCACAAGACACAGCTATATCAGGGTTCTTTCAGCAAACACTTGCTAATGTATGCAATGGAGCCATCATTTGGAGGCTAATTATGGGATGGATCCCTGGATATGGCAGTCTCTAGATGGTCCATACTTTTGTCTCAGCTCCAAACTTTGTCTCTGTAACTCCTTCCATGGGTGATTGTTCCCAATTCTAAGAATGGACAAAGTGTCCACACTTTGGTCTTCGTTCTTCTTCAGTTTCATGAGTTTTGCAAATTGTACCTTATATCCCTGGTATACTAAGTTTCTGAGCTAATATCCACTTATCAGTAAGAACATATCATTTGAGTTCTTTTGTGATTGTGTTACCTCACTCAGGATGATGCCCTCCAGGTCCAACCATTTCCCTAGGAATTTCATAAACTCATTCTTTTTAATAGGTGAGTAGTACTCCATTGTGTAAATGTACCACATTTTTTGTATCCATTCCTCTGTTGAGGGGCATCTGGGTTCTTTCCAGCTTCTGGCTATTATAAATAAGGCTGCTATGACCATAGTGGAACATGAGTCCTACTTACCGGTTGGGACATCTTATGGATATATTCCCAGGAGAGGTATTGCAGGATCCTCCAGTAGTATTATGTACAATTTTCTGAGGAACCGCCAGACTGATTTCCAGAGTGGTTGTACAAGCTTGCAATCCCACCAACAATGGAGGAGTGATCCTCTTTCTCCACATCCTCACCAGCATCTGCTGTCACCTGAATTTTTGATCTTAGCCTTTCTTACTTGTGTGAGATGGAATCTCAGTGTTGTTTTGATTTGCATTTCTTTGATGATTAAGGATGCTGAACATTTTTTCAGGTGCTTCTCAGTCATTCGGTATTCCTCAGGTGAGAATTCTTTGTTCAGCTCTGAGCACCATTTTTTAATGGGTTTATTTGATTTTCTGGAGTCCACCTTCTTGAGTTCTTTATATATATTGGATATTAGTCCCCTATCTGATTTAGGATAGGTAAAGATCCTTTCCCAATCTGTTGGTGGCCTTTTTGTCTTATTGACAGTGTCTTTTGCCTTGCAGAAGCTTTACAGTTTCATGAGGTCCCATTTGTCAATTCTCAATCTTAAAGCACAAGGCATTGCTGTTTTATTCAGGATTTTTTTCCCCTGTGCCCATATCTTCGAGTCGTTTCCCCACTTTCTCCTCTATAAGTTTCAGTGTCTCTGGTTTTATGTGGAGTTCCTTGATCCACTTAGATTTGACCTTAATACAAGGAGATAGGAATGGATGAATTCTAATTCTTCTAGATGATAACGACCAGTCATGCAAGCACCATTTGTTGAAAATGCTGTCTTTCTTCCACTGGATGGTTTTAGCTCCCTTGTCGAAGATCAAGTGACCATTGGTGTGTGGGTTCATTTCTGGGTCTTCAATTCTATTCCATTGGTCTACTTTTCTGTCACTATACCACTACCATGCAGTTTTTATCACAATTGCTCTGTAGTAAAGCTTTAGGTCAGGCATGGTGATTCCACCAGAGGTTTTTTTATCCTTCAGAAGAGTTTTTGCTATCCTAGGTTTTTTGTTATTCCAGATGAATTTGGAGATTGCTCTTTCTATTTCGTTGAAGATTTGAGTTGGAATTTTGATGGGGATTGCATTGAATCTGTAGATTGCTTTTGGCAAGATAGCCATTTTTACAATGTTAATTCTGCCAATCCATGAGCATGGGAGATCTTTCCATCTTCTGAGAACTCCTTTAATTTCTTTCTTCAGAGACTTGAAGTTCTTATCATACAGATCTTTCACTTCCTTAGTTAGAGTCATGCCAAGATATTTTATATTATTTGTGACTATTGAGAAGGGTGTTGTTTCCCTAATTTCTTTCTCAGCCTATTTATTCTTTGTGTAGAGAAAGGCCATTGACTTGTTTGAGTTAATTTTATATCCAGCTACTTCACCAAAACTGTTTATCAAGTTCAGGAGTTTTCTGGTGGAATTTTTAGGGTCACTTATATATACTATCATATCGTCTGCAAAAAGTGATATTTTTAATTCATCTTTTCGAATTTGTATCCCCTTGATCTCCTTTTGTTGTCAAATTGCTCTGGCTAAGATTTCAAGTACAATGTTGAATAGGTAGGGAGAAAGTGGTGAGCGTTGTCTAGTCCCTGATTTTAGTGGGATTGCTTCCAGCTTCTCTCCATTTACTTTGATGTTGGCTACTGGTTTGCTGTAGATTGCTTTTATCATGTTTAGGTATGGGCCTTGAATTTCTGATCTTTCCAAGACTTTTATCATGAATGGGTGTTGGATCTTGTCGAATGCTTTTTCAGCGTCTAAGGAGATGATCATTGGTTTTTGTCTTTGAGTTTGTTTATATAATGGATTACATTGATGGATTTCTGTATATTAAACCATCCCTGCATCACTGGAATAAAACCTACTTGGTCAGGATGGATGATTGTTTTTATGTGTTCTTGGATTCGGTTAGCGAGAATTTTATTGAGTATTTTTGCATCGATATTCATAAGGGAAATTGGTCTGAAGTTCTCTATCTTTGTTGGATCTTTCTTTGGTTTAGGTATCAGAGTAATTGTGGTTTCATAGAATGAGTTGATTAGAGTAACTTCTACTTCTATTTTGTGGAATAGTTTGTGCAGATCTTGAATTAGATTTTCTTTGAAGGACTGATAGAACTCTGAACTAAACAAATCTGGTCCTGGGAATTTTTTTGGCCGGGAGACTATTAATGACTGTTTCTATTTCTTTAGGGGATATGGGACTGTTTAAATCGTTAATTTGATCCTGATTTAACTTTGGTACCTGGTATCTGTCTAGAAATTTGGCAATTTCGTCCATGTTTTCCAGTTTTGTTGAGTATAGCCTTTGGTAGAAGGATCTGACGGTGTTTTGCATTTCTTCAGGATCTGTTGTGATGTCTCCCTTTTCATTTCTGATTTTGTTAATTAGGATGCTTTCCCTGTGCCTCTAGTGAGTCTAGCTAAGGGTTTATCTATCTTGTTGATTTTCTCAAAGAACCAGCTCCTCGTTTGGTTGATTCTTTGAATAGTTCTTCTTGTATCCACTTGGTTGATTTCGCCCCTTAGTTTGATTATTTCCTGCTGTCTACTCCTCTTGGGTGAATTTTCTTCCTTTTTATCTAGAGCTTTTAAATGTGTTGTCAAGCTGCTAGTGTGTGCTCTTTCTAGTTTATTTTTGGAGGCATGAGTTTTCCTCTTAGAAATGCTCTCATTGTGTTCCATAAATTTGGGTATGTTGGGGCTTCAGTTTCATTAAACTCTAAAATGCCTTTAATTTCTTTCCTTATTCCTTCCTTGACCAAGGTATCATTGAGAAGAATGTTGTTCAGTTTCCACGTGAATGTTGGCTTTCTATTATTTATGTTGTTATTGAAAATTAGCCTTAGTCCATGGTGATCTGATAGGATGCATGTGACAATTTCAATATTTTTGTATCTGTTGAGGCCTGTTTTGTGACCAACTACATGGTAAATTTTGGAGAAGGTACCATGAGGTGCTTAAAAGAAGGCATATCCTTTTGTTTTAGGATAAAATGTTCTGTAGATAGCTGTTAAATCCATTTCTTTCATAACTTCTGTTCGTTTCACTGTGTCCCTGTTTAGTTTCTGTTTCCATGATCTGTCCATTGATGAAAGTGGTATGGTGAAGTCTCCCACTATTATTGTGTGAGGTGCAATATGTGCTTTGAGCTTTACTAAATTTTCTTTAATGAATGTGGCTGCCCTTGCATTTGCATCATAGATATTCAGAATTGAGAATTCCTCTTGGAAGATTTTACATTTGATGTGTATGAAGTGTCCCTCCTTGTCTTTTTTGATAACTTTTGGTTAGAAGTTGATTTTATTTGATATTAGAATGGCTACTCCAGCTTGTTTCTTCAGACCATTTGCTTGTAAAATTGTTTTGCAGCCTTTCATTCTGCGGTAGTGTCTATCTTTTTCCCTGAGATGGGTTTCCTGTAAGCAGAAAAATGTTGGCTCCTGTTTGCCAAGCCAGTCTGTTAGTCTATGTCTTTTTATTGGGGAAATGAGTCCATTGATATTAAGAGATATTAAGGGAAAGTAATTGTTGCTATTTTTGTTGTTAGAGTTGGCATTCTGTTCTTGTGGCTATCTTCTTTTTCGTTTGTTGATGGATTACTTTCTTGCTTTTTCTACGGCTTGGTTTCCATCCTTGTGGGTTTTTTTGTTTTTTTTGTTTTTTTTTTTGTTTTTTGTTTTTTCTGTTATTATCCTTTGAAGGGCTGGATTTGTGGAAAGATAATGTGTGAATTTGGTTTTGTCCTGGAATACTTTGGTTTCTCCATCTATGGTAATTGAGAATTTGGCTGGGTATAGTAGCCTGGGCTATTAGATATTTACTGGCCCATTAAGTTAAAAATCTTCCTTCTCATCTACTGCTATTATCTGTAGGTTTGGTGTATTCATTGTGTCCTGGATTTCCTGGATGTTTTGAGTTAGGATCTTTTTGCATTTTACATTTTCTTTGATTGTTGTGCCGATATTCTCTATGGAATCTTCTGCACCTGATCTTCTCTCTTCCATCTCTTGTATTCTGTAGCTGATGCTCGCATCTGTGATTCCTGATTTCTTTCCTAGGGTTTCTATCTCTAGCATTGCCTCACTTTGAGTTTTCTTTATTGTGGCTACTTCCCTTTTTAGGTTAGTATGATTTTGTTCATTTCCATCACCTGTTTAGATGCGTTTTCCTCTTTTTAAGGACTTCTACCTGTTTGGTTGTGTTTTCCTGTTTTTTTTTAGGGACTTGTAACTATTTATCAGTGTTCTACATTTCTTTAAGTGAGTTATTAAAGTCCTTCTCGATGCCCTCTACCATTATCATGATATATGCTTTTAAATCAGGGTCAAGCTTTTCGGGTGTGTTGGGGTGCCCAGGACCATCTGAGCTGGGAGTGCTGGGTTCTGATGATGGTGAGTGGTCTTGATTTCTGTTAGCAGTTTGCTTTTCGACACCTGGTAATCTCTGGAGTTATTTGTTTTACCTGTCTCTGGTTAGAGCTTATTCCTCTCATGACTCTGTTAGCCTCTATCAGCAGACCCGAGAGATTAGCTCTCTCCTGAGTTTCAGTGGTCAGAGGACTCTCTGCAGGCAAGCTCTTCTCTTGCAGGGAAGGTGGACAGATATCTGGCATTTGGACCTGCCTCCTAGCAGAAGATAAAGGTCCTAAACTGGGCATGTCCCAGAAGCTGTGTAGCTTCGGCCTGTCCTAGAAGCTGTTAGCTTCTGTAGCGCACACTCTCACCTGCACAGATTAGTCTCAGAGGAATCCAGGAACCAAGTTGGCTCCCCCAGGTGCTCTGGCAAACCCTCCGGGCGGGGCAAACACCTCTCCTCTGGCAAGGAAGGTGCCCGGATGTCTGTAGCCCGAAACAGGGTCTGCCTCAGAAGTTTTGTGGCTCCTCCTTAGCTTCTGTAGTCCACACTCTCACCTGCACAGACTAGTCTTGGAGAGATCCGGGAACAAAGATGGGTCTCCCAAGTGCTACGGCAAAGCCCTCTCATGTGGGGCGGACACCTCTCCTCTGGCAGGGAAGGTGCCCAGATATCTGGAGCCTGAAACAGGGTCTGCCTCAGAAGCTGTGTGGCTACTGCCTGTCTCAGAACCTTTTTGTTTCTGTAGCCCACACTCTCACCTGCGCAGACTAGTCTCAAAGGGTGCTCTCATTTTCTTGCATGCTGATGAAACCTATCCCCTCATCCCATATTTCTACATATCTAATTCAATTGCTGTAATCTAATTGTATTACAAATGAATTTTTTTGTGATCATTGAGCTGTATGGGAAGCCATGATCTTTGTGTCCCATTAATGAGACCTGTTCCTGGCATGAAATAAAATGCACAAATCTAACAATGACCTAATTATGGTGATGAGGAATGAAGAAACCAGACACAGGTACAGAAATGTTGGGAAAGATTAGGCTCTGTGGTCTGATAGGGACATACATGCAACCCAATAAACACAAGTCAACACATTTATTGTATGCAGTCAACAGATTGGGCCAGTCTCATAAAAGGGTGCTTCTATTGTAACACATTCAAACTACAAGTGCTTGATACTTTCTACAGATGCAACATCCATTCACCAGCTCAGATGAAGTTATTGACTTTCCTGTGTATCTCAGACTTTTAGGTGACATTTTCATGCTCCATTTAGCAGTGGACATTCACTTAGGATTTCATCATTCCCCAATACTAAGTTTCTATTTCTCAGTTTCACAATCAAGCTTATAGTAGTTCCACAAAACGGCAACATTGGGTATGCCGATCATAAATGTAGCACCCACCACATTTAGAGCATTTGGTTGTTTGAAAGGAGACACTATGGAGCTGTCTTTTGGCTCTCAGTATATCCAGGAGCTCAGGACAAAAACTTTCTAATCTGTGTGTTAGTATTACACCACTGTCATCATAGCACTCTAGAGGGGCAGGGTAACACTCATAGATCAGCTGACTCAGCAGGGCTGTGTGGTGTAGAAGTTGTTTCAAGAAAGGCAGAGAAACATCATTATCATAGAAAGTGACCTCTCTGAGGTGAGAACATTGGCTTAGGGCAGGCAGCAAGCCACTGAACTGAAAGTCCACTATACAACATGACTCCAATTCCAGGGTTTTCAGGGTATCTCCAACTCTCTCAAGGAGAAAACCAAGAGGCTCAATGAGTAAATCACATAAATATATATCACTAATATGCAGATGTTTGAGTTCACAAATATTCAGGCAATAGGGCAGGCAATCCAAGTCTGACTGTGAGAGGTCACAGTTACTGATGCAAAGTGTCTCCAAGGGCTTTTTCAGGCACCTGGGTAGAGAAGAAATGCTTGCTTTTTGACAAATGTTGTTGAAAAGGGTTGATATAATTGACAGCTAAGCAGACGGCACTTCTCCCAAACTCATCCTGGCTACACTTTGAGGTCAATTCTATGGTACGGCCTTGTGTTATCTGCTCTCACAACTCACAGTATTCTAGTCTGAGGTCTGTAGTTATCACTATAGGTATGATTCAGGGCATGGCTGGAAAACACAGCAATGGATATATCAGGCCAACATGGTGCATGTAGGAAGAACTACCTACCTCAAACAAAGTTTAACAACTACTAGGGCTGTTGTTAAGAGTTCTCAGAAGTTTTATTCCTCCAAAGGCCATGATCCTGTCTTCATCTTGAAACCCAGTGTTGCATATAGCTCATCTGCTAAACCTGTTTCTGAACTCAAAACCTTTCACACATGAGCAATAAGAGGCATGCTTATGCCTCATCATACATATCTTAGCACACAGCTCATCTACTCAGATATGTTATGTTTCTAACAGTGCTAGGTTTATTGTGGCCAGATTATCAAGGACTCCCTAGCTAATAAAACAAAAGAAGAAAAAAGCAAAAGAAAAGTGATGTGTTTTCTCTGGTCTTACTGGACCCTCTCAGTCCTTCCTTACCTGAGGTATTCTTTCAGGTTGCCTTTTATAAAAGGGACATCATTTACATAGAGTTTCTGGAGACAGTGGAGTGTGGGAAGTTGAGAAATCAAGCTGAATATTATCTCCTCATCAAGCTTTTCAGAATCACCCAAACTGAAGGTACCTATGATGTGATCTAGTGTGAGTGTGAAAAGACTTTTCATCAGTTTCAGGTAGGGATTAAGAAAAGCCAACTCTTCTATGCAGATACATCTTAGGATAAGCTCCTGTATACAGTCTGCGTGTACAGTTTTGAAGATTTCTATCACTGAGGCTTTGGTTAAGCCTTCAATTAGTAGCTTTCTACAGAATAGATGAATAGAATCTTTTCTCTGCTGGGCCCACTGCAACAAGTATGTGGTAGATTCATCAAGTCTGCCCTTCATGCGAAGGACTTCAGTCGTCACCTTCAATTCTTTCTTCACCTCACAGCCAGGACAGTTCCCATTAGGCTTCTTCTCTGTCCTGACATCTGGTACGCCTTCACCTTCATGGGATCCAGCCCATATCTTCAAGTCATCTTCTCTCCAATTAATTACTCTGAGTTTGCACCTACTGTGAGAGAAAAGAGTATAATTATCAGAATATAAAAGAAGACACATCTTACACTCTGATTCTTTTCACATCGCATACATCAGCTCTTTCTTCCAAAACTTTGCCTTTTCCTTCTCCTAGAATTAAACCCCAAGTGTCACATGCTCAGTAAATGCATAACATTCTTTGCAAGAGGGGCATCTTTAGCCCTGTCTTCCTTCCCTTGATTCCAGGCTCCTTAATCACAAGCACTTTTACCTTTGAGGGATGCAGGAAAGACCCATTTCTCACTGGCTATGTCTACTCTTCTTCTGTATTCTGCATTAGCCATTATTTGCACAGAGAGCTGAGACAGAGCTTAAACCCCTACACCCTATAAGCTTCTATACCCAGTGAAGAACAATGTTGAATGTGGGGCAAAGAGAAAATTGAAGATCAGAAGTCTTTGATCCATGGTTGGCTAAATATTCTCTGTCTCTAGTTGCTTCTTCTCAGCACTCAGAAAACAATCCTCCAATACCAGTTGCTTTTGCCTACCTGGTTTGAACCTTTTGTGCAAGCAGTATATCTAGTCCCTCAAACATAGCCTTCAAAGTCTCCAGGTTGCAATGATTTATCTGCTTTCCTAAAGAAAGGTATGGGACGGGCCACACAGGTATCATGGCCTTCAAGATCCCTATATGTCCATCAGTGAAGGCCTCCTCAAAAATTACTGGGAACAGACTCTGGGGCAGGTCCGTGAGAGCAGAAATGGCCAAGGCCTCATCCCCCAGTAGACTCTGAATTGCCAGGTTCTGGAGGGTGTGTGGGGAATAGCATTCCTCTGTGACTTCTTCTAAAGAGTCATCCTAGGGAAGCAGGTAAAAAATACACCATTAATGACAAGAAAATTAGGGAGCCCTTCTGCCCACACAGGGAAGTCTGAGGGCTAGATCACTACCGATGAGGATAGAGAACTCAGTTTACCAATTTGATCACCCTCGATTTTCTTTGTTTTTAGAGACAGGGTCTTTATAGAAATACCTGTATTCTGAGCAGTCTTGCAATTTGCTTTATAGACCACACTGGCCTAGACCTCAGTGAGACTTGCCTGCCTGGGCCTCCAAATTGCTAAGATTATATGTGCGTTCCACCACTGCTCAGCAGATGCCACCATAATATATCCAAACCAGAACTGCTTGGTCTGCCCTTTGCTGGTTTTAAAGCCACAATTCTCTCTGGTGATATGAAAATTCTCCCATGTATCCTAGTTCCCAAAGGCCACATCCAAGTTTAGCCACAGTTTGGATGAATACATCCCACTGGGAAGGAATCACCAGGAACTCTGAAGGCTCAGGCAGTTGTTTGATGATAAGTAGACTATGCTTACATTTCTAGGCTTTCAAAGAAAGCAAAGGAAAACAGTTTCCAAACTTCCACAATCCCTATTCAGCTACACTGCATAGAACATGTCTTTGAAATTCCTATCAATAATTATTGACATTAATCTTTGATTATTACTCATGATGGCCTTTTGGAGAAGGTGTTGGGGAGGCTCCAAGCTTGAGTAATGCAAGCTACAGAGATAAAGAGAGTAGTAAAAACTACACTACTATAATTAAACTTTCAGTAGTCATTGGCACAGTATGTAACTCTTTAGAAAGAATCCAGAAAGAATAAATGATGAAGTAGAGTTTAAAATCCACATGCTGAAGTCAGGAGGTTCACAAGTTCAATGCCATAATTTGTACCTTCTACAGCACCATAACAGCTTTTCTGAGACCTGCAAAAACTAATTAAAGACCAAAAATGTAAGAAAAAGGAGTGGAAATTTTAATTTCAGGTGATATTCAGATTTTTCATTAGAATACTAAATAAAAATAGGCAGGATTGTTTCTGAAAATTTGAACATATCCTGGATTCCTTGAAAAGAATAAACCATGTATCAATCAGCACATGGAAATACTTTGTTTTTTATCTGTATTTTTGTTTTGTTTTGTTTTGTTTTGTTTTACTTCTTTCAGACTTGTTCTTATCCATGGCTGTTTTGAAACTTGCTTTATAAATTTGGCTGGTATCAAGCATAGATACCATTTACTTTCTGCCTTCCTGTTGGAGTAAAGTGAGGGTATGAGAGGATAGGAGCGACGAAGGCTATGATTAGGATTTAAGTACACACACACTTATATGTATATACATGTACATATACATACACAATATATACCCAAACATATTTAGTATATATGTGTATGCATATATGTACAAACATATATATATATGGTTTGTGTCTCAGGCTCCGGCGGGAGCCTTCTTGACTCTGGGACTCTGCGGAGGGCAGGGTACACGGGTGACCATGTGGAGTACTGAGGCCAGCAATTTCTGGGACGGGCGAGAATCGCAGAGCTTCTGGGGCGGCGCCATCTTCGGCTCCTTACAACCGGCCACCTTCCTGGTGAGAGCCACAGAGCTTTGAGGCGGCGCCATCTTCGGCTCCAGATGGCCGGCCACCTTCCTGGCGAGAGCCACAGAGCTTCTGAGGCAGCGCCATCATCGACTCCAGACAACCGACCACCTTCCTGGCCAAAGCAACACAGCTTCTGGGAAAGATCCTGTTTTGGGCCTTCACCTTCAGCCAGGAGGAGGTCCAAACACCATATAACTGTACACCTTCCCTGAAAGAGGAGAGCTTGCCTGCAGAGACTGCTCTGACCACTGAAACTCAGAGGAGAGAGCTTGTCTCCCACGCCTGCTGATAGAGGGTAACAAAATCAACAGAGGAGCAATCTCTAAACAAAGACAACTATAACAACTAACTCCAGAGATTGCCAGAAGGCGTAAGGTAAACGTAAGAATCCTACTAACAGAAACCAGGACCACTCATCATCATCAGAACCCAGAACGCCCACTTCGCCCAGTCCAGGACACCCTAGCACACCTGAAAAGGTGGACGTGGATTTAAAAGCATATCTCATGATGATGGTAGAGGACATAAAGAAGGAATTCAATAACTCACTTAAAGAAATACAGGAGAACACTGCTAAAGAGTTACAAGTCCTTAAAGAAAAACAGGAAAACACAACCAAACAGGTAGAAGTCATTATAGAAAAACAGGAAAACACAACCAAAAAGGTAGAAGTCCTTATAGAAAAACAGGAAAACACATCCAAACAGGTGATGGAAATGAACAAAACCATACTAGACCTAAAAAGGGAAGTAGACACAATAAAGAAAACCCAAAGTGAGGCAACGATGGAGATAGCAACCCTAGGAAAGAAATCTGGAACCATAGATGCCAGCATCAGCAACAGAATTCAAGAGATGGAAGAGAGAATCTCAGGTGCAGAAGATTCCATAGAGAACATTGGCACAACAATTAAAGAAAATGGAAAATGCAAAAAGATCCTAACTAAAAACATCCAGGAAATCCAAGACACAATGAGAAGACCAAACCTATGGATAATAGGAGTGGATGAGGATGAAGATGTTCATCTCAAAGGACCAGCAATCATCTTCAACAAAATTATTGAAGAAAACTTCCCAAATCTAAAGAAAGGGATGCCCATGAACATACAAGAAGCCTACAGAACTCCAAATAGACAGGACTAGAAAAGAAATTCCTCCCGACACAAAATAATCAGAACATCTAATGCACTAAATAAAGATAGAATACTAAAAGCAGTAAGGGAAAAAGGTCAAGTAACATGTAAAGGCAAGCCTATCAGAATTACACCAGACTTTTCACCAGAGACTATGAAAGCCAGAAGAGCCTGGACAGATCTTATACAGACACTAAGAGAACACAAATTCCAGCCCAGGCTACTATACCCAGCCAAACTCTCAATTACCATAAATGGAGAAACCAAAGTATTCCATAACAAAACTAAATTCACCCATTATCTCTCCACGAAACCAGCCCTTCAAAGGTTAATAACAGAAAAAAAAACCAATACAAGGACGGGAACCACGCCCTAGAAAAAAAACAAGAAGATAATCCCTCAACAAAACTAAAAGAAGACAGCCACAAGAACAGAATGCCAACTTTAACAACAAAAATAGCAGGAAGCAACAATTACTTTTCCTTAATATCTCTTAATATCAATGGACTCAACTCCCCAATAAAAAGACCTAGACTAACAAACTGGCTACACAAACAAGAACCAACATTTTGCTGCTTACAGGAAACTCATCTCAGAGAAAAAGATAGACACTACCTCAGAATGAAAGGCTGGAAAACAATTTTCCAAGCAAATGGTATGAAGAAAGAAGCTGGAGTAGCCATTCTAATAACTAACAAAATCGATTTCCAACCCTAAATAATCAAAAAAAAAAAAAAAAAAAAAGGAGCACTTCATTCTCATCAAAGGTAAAATCCTCCAAGAGGAACTCTCAATTCTGAATATCTATGCTCCAAATACAAGGGCAGCCACATTCATTAAAGAAACTTTAGTAAAGCTCAAAGCACACATTGCACCTCACAAAATAATAGTGGGAGACTTCAACACACCACTTTCACCAATGGACAGATCATGGAAACAGAAACTAAACAGGGACACAGTGAAACTAACAGAAGTGATGAAACAAATGGACTTAACAGATATTTACAGAACATTTTATCCTAAAACAAAAGGATATACCTCTTCTCAGCACCTCATGGTACCTTCTCTAAAATTGACCACATAATTGGTCACAAAACAAGCCTCAACATATACAAAAATATTGAAATTGTCCCATGCATCCCATCAGATCACCATGGACTAAGGCTGATCTTCAATAACAAAATAAATAATAGAAAGCCAACATTCACGTGGAAACTGAACAACACACTTCTCAATGATATCTTGGTCAAGAAAGGAATAAAGAAAGAAATTAAGGACTTTTTGAAGTATAATGAAAATGAAGCCACAACATACCCAAACTTATGGGACACCATGAAAGCATTCCTAAGAGGAAAACTCATAGCTCTGAGTGCCTCAAAAAGAAACTAGACAGAGCACACATTAGCAGCTTGACAACACACCTAAAAGCTCTAGAACAAAAGGAAGCAAATTCACCCAAGAGGAGTAGAAGGCAGGAAATAATCAAACTCAGGGGTGAAATCAACCAAGTTGAAACAAGAAGAACTATTCAAAGAATCAACCAATTAAGGTGCTGGTTCTTTGAGAAAAACAACAAGATAGATAAACTCTTAGCCAGAATCACTAGAGGGCACAGGGAAAGCATCCTAATTAACAAAATCAGAAACGAAAAGGGAGACATAACAACAGATCCTGAAGAAATCCAAAACACCATCAGATCCTTCTACAAAAGGCTATACTCAACAAAACTGGAAAACCTGGATGAAATAGACAAGTTTCTAGACAGATACCAGGTACCAAAACTAAATCAAGATCAGGTTAATGATCAAAACAGTCCTAAATCCCCTAAAGAAATAGAAGCACTCATTAATAGTCTCCCAGTCAAAAAAAGCCCAGGACCAGATGGGTTTAGTGCAGAGTTCTATCAGACCTTCAAAGAAGACCTAATTCCAGTTCTTCACAAACTATTGCACAAAATAGAAATGGAAGGTACTGTACCCAACTCATTCTATGAAGCCACAATTACTCTGATACCTAAACCACAAAAAGACCCAACAAAGATAGAAAACTTCAGACCAATTTCCCTTATGAATATCGATGCAAAAATCCTCAATAAAGTTCTTGCTAACCGAATCCAAGAACACATCAAAATAATCATCCATCGTGACCAAGTAGGTTTCATCCCAGAAATGCAGGGATGGTTCAATATACGGAAATCCATCAATGTAATCCAGTATATAAAAAAACTCAAAGACAAAAACCACATGATCATCTCCTTAGATGCTGAGAAAGCATTTGACAAAATCCAACACCCATTCATGATAAAAGCCTTGGAAAGATCAGGAATTCAAGGCCCATATCTAAACATGATAAAAGCAATCTACAGCAAACCAATAGCCAACATCAAAGTAAGTGGTGAGAAGCTGGAAGCAATCCCACTAAAATCAGGGACTAGACAAGCCTGTCCAGTCTCGACCTACCTAATCAACATTATACTTGAAGTCCTAGCCAGAGCAATTGGACAACAAAAGGAGATCAAGGGGATACAAATTGGAAAGGAAGAAGTCAAAATATCACTTTTTGCTGATGATATGATAGTATATATAAGTGACCCTAAAAATTCCACCAGAGAACTCCTAAGCCTGATAAACAGCTTCAATGAAGTAGCTGGATATAAAATTAACTCAAACAAGTCAATGGCCTTTCTGTACACAAAGGATAAACAGGCTGAGAAAAAAATTAGGGAAACAACACCCTTCTCAATAGTCACAAATAATATAAAATACTTGGCGTGACTCTAACTAAGGAAGTGAAAGATCTGTATGATAAGAACTTCAAGTCTCTAAAGAAAGAAATTAAAGAAGATCTCAGAAGATGGAAAGATCTCCCATGCTCATGGATTGGCAGGTCAACATTGTAAAAATGGCTATCTTGCCAAAACCAATCTACAGATTCAATGCAATCCCCAACAAAATTCCAACTCAATTCTTCAATGAATTAGAAAGGGCAATCGGTAGATTCATCTGGAATAACAAAAAACCGAGGATAGCAAAAACTCTTCTCAAGGATAAAAGAACCTCTGGTGGAATCACCATGCCGAACCTAAAACTGTACTACAGAGCAATTATGATAAAAACTGCATGGTACTGGTATAGTGACAGACAAATAGACCAATGGAACAGAATTGAAGACCCAGAGATGAATCCACACACCTATGGTCACTTGATCTTTGACAAGGGAGCTAAAACCATCCAGTGGAAAAAAAGACAGCATTTTCAACAAATGGTGCTGGCACAAATGGCAGTTATCATGTAGAAGAATGCAATTGATCCATTCCTATCTCCTTGTACTAAGGTCAAATCTAAATGGATTAAGGAACTCCACATAAAACCAGAGACACTGAAACTTATAGAGGAGAAAGTAGGGAAAAGCCTCGAAGATATGGGTACAGGGGAAAAATTCCTGAATAGAACAGCAATGGCTTGTGCTGTAAGATCAAGAATCGATAAATGGGACCTCATAAAATTGCAAAGCTTCTGCAAAGCATAAGACACCGTCAATAAGACAAAAAGGCCACCAACAGATTGGGAAAGGATCTTTACCTATCCCAAATCAGATAGGGTACTAATATCCAATATATATATAAAGAACTCAAGAAGGTGGACTCCAGAAAATCAAATAACCCCATTAAAAAATGGGGCTCAGAGCTGAAAAAAGAATTCTCACCTGAGGAATACCGAATGGCAGAGAAGCACCTGAAAAAATGTTCAACATCCTTAATCATCAGGGAAATGCAAATCAAAACAACCCTGAGATTCCACTTCACTCCAGTCAGAATGGCTAAGATCAAAACCTCAGGTGACAGCAGATGCTGGCGAGGATGTGGAGAAAGGCGAACACTCCTCCATTGTTGGTGGGATTGCAAGCTTTTACAACCACTGGAAATCAGTCTGGCGGTTCCTCAGAAAATTGGACATAGTACTACCGGAGGATCCAGCAATACCTCTCCTGGGCATATATCCAGAAGATGCCCCAACTGGTAAGAAGAACACATGCTCCACTATGTTCATAGCAGCCTTGTTTATAATAGCCAGAAGCTTGAAAGAACCCAGATGCCCCTCAACAGAGGAGAAAATGTGGTACATTTACACAATGGAATACCACTCAGCTTTTAAAAAATTAATTTATGAAATTCCTAGGCAAATGGATGGACCTGGAGGGTATCATCCTGAGTGAGGTAACCCAATCAGAAAGGAACTCGCACAATATGTACTCACTGATAAGTGGATATTAGCCCAGAAACTTAGGATACCCAAGATATAAGATACAACTTGCCAAACGCATGAAATTCAAGAAGAACCAAGACCAAAGTGTGGACACTTTACCCTTTCTTAGAAATGGGAACAAAACACCCATGGAAGGAGTTACAGAGACAAAATTTGGAGCTGTGACGAAAGGATGGACCATCTAGTGATTGCCATATGCAGGGATCCATCCCATAATCAGCCTCCAAATGCTGACACCATTGCATACACTAGCAAGATTTTGCTGAAGGGACCCAGATATAGCTCTCTCTTGTGAGACTTTGCCGGGGCCTAGCAAACACAGAAGTGGATGATCACAGTCAGCTATTGGATGGGTCACATGGCCCCCAATGGAGGAGCTAGAGAAATTACCCAAGGAGCTAAAGGGAACTGCAACCCTATAGGTGGAACAACAATATGAACTAACCAGTACCCCGGAGCTCTTGTCTCTAGCTGCATATGTATCAAAAGATGGCCTAGTCGGCCATCACTGCAAAGAGAGGCCCATTGGACTTGCATACTTTATATGTCCCAATACAGGGGAACGCATGGGCCAAAAAATGGTAATGGGTGGGTAGGGGATTGGGGGGGGTGGGTATGGGGGACCTTTGGGATAGCATTGAAAATGTAATTGAGGAAAATACGTAATAATAAAAAATATTTAAATAAAAATAATGCACTGAACCTCTGAATATTGAAGCCAGTCCCAATGAAGTGTTATCCTTATAGAAGTTGCCTTGATTATGGTGTTTGCGTATGGCAGTCAAACCCCAGCCAAGTCAGAAGTTGGTACCAGGGAATGGGGTATTGCTGTGACAGGTCTGCAAATGCTTCTCTTTGGGAGAATGTAGATTTGGGGACTTTGCATTTTAAAAGCAGTGGAATGCTTCAAATGGGGCTTACTGGGCTATCTTAGTAGCAATATAGAAGACTCTGTTACTGAGAGTGATCTGAAATGTGCAGTACTGGCCCAAGAGATTTCAGTGGAGAAGAACTTCACTATGTGGCTTAGAGACTGTTTGGCTTTTTTTTTTTTTTTTTTTTTTTTTTTTGTAGCATTTTGGTGAACAGTATGTCTACTCTTTATCATAGTCTGAAAAGCCAGAATGAGAATAAGATACAGAAATTCAGATTAATTAGATTGGCACAAGGAGGTCTCAGAAATGTCCTTCATAGACTTTGTTCTCTGCTTACATCTCATGAAGAACATTTGAAATATGCATAACTAGCTTAGAAAGGAAAAGTACAAAATAAATAGTATTCAAGGGGGTGGGGCACCAGGAAGTGAAATGGTGCTGAATTCTGAGTTCAAAGATATTAAATTGAATTAAGGGAGTTTTGACCTTGTGCCAAGATGTGACACAATGAAATTTAGATCCAGTATGGTGATGCATTGCTTTAATCCCAGGAGATAAAGCCAAGCAGATCTCTGAGGTCAAGGTCAGCCAGAGACAGAGCAAGTTTTAGGTGAAGAAAAGCTTAAATCCAGGCATGGTGGTACACACCTTTAATCCCAGGAGACAGGCATCCAGATCTCTGAGTCAAGGTCAATCTCCAGGCCAAGATTCAGGACAGTCAAGCTTAGGCAGTGAAGGAGTTGGAAAAGAGGAAGCTGGTGATGTTGTAAGAGAACAAAGGGACCGTGTTCCAGCCCCTGCAAGCAGCAGAACTTGTCAGCTTTGGCCATGTGGCTTTGGCTCTATAGCCAAGAATAGGAGACTTCTGAGACAATTGGTGCTAGTTATCTGGAGTTAGGAAATTAGTGGTGATCATGAAGAGACCAGAATGGCTAAGGTGAAATCTTCAGGGAAATGTTTTTTGAGTACACAAAGAACCTGTGTTCCAGAGATAGGCAAGGTTGTGTGTACCTCCTGCTGCAGCTGGACTTGGTAATGCGTTAGAGTCACCTAGGTGGTACTGGTTTTCATAAAAGGAATGTTCTCTGGGAGCTTGACTTAAGGAACCCCACTCTCTGGTCTCATAAAAGTTCCATCATGGAGTGACAGCCCCAAGATGTCTGAGGGGAAGCACTTAGTCAATTTCAATGTATAGGAAAAAATTTCAGGAAAGTTAAAGTGGGTGGGTGGGGATCAGCAGCTATTCTGCTAAAGTGCCTGGGGCTAAGTAACAGAAAACAGTGAGGATGTGGCAGAGTTCTTGCTGAATACAAACACACCTTGGCTTTATACAAGCTATGAGCTGAGCAATTAATCACAGATTTTCTGAAAGACACTAGAAAAATAGGGTGCAGCTAAGCGCCCCTTCTTCCTCCTTTTCTTTTTTTTTATTGGATATTTTCTTTATTTACATTTATTTTCTTTTTTCTGTCTTTCTTTCTTTTTCTTTTCCTTTTTCTCTTTCTTTTTCTTTTATTTTTCATTCATTCTTTCTTTCTTTCTTTCTCTCTCTCTCTCTCTCTCTCTCTCTCTCTCTCTCTCTCTCTCTCTCTCTCTCTCTCTCTCTCTCTCTCTCTCTCTCTCTCTCTCTCTCTTTCTTTCTTTTTTTTTCTTTTTCTTTCTTTGTTTTTCGAGAAAGGGTTTCTCTGTGTAGCCCTAG
Source organism: Mus spretus (assembly GCA_921997135.2). NCBI lineage: Eukaryota > Metazoa > Chordata > Mammalia > Rodentia > Muridae > Mus > Mus spretus. The sequence goes on along the minus strand of CAKLHJ020000083.1, from coordinate 756 downwards.
CTGTCCTGGAACTCACTTTGTAGATCAGGCTGCCCTGGAATTCAGAAATCTGCCTCTTATTCCCTAGTGCCATTATTTACATCAACTCTTATCCCCATCCTGTTTTGGGGGGTCTCCCCCCAAAAAAACTTCCCTCCCCCTATTTATTCCCCCCCAACTCATTCACTACTGCTTCCTGCCCCTGACATTCCCCCACACTAGGGTACACAACCTTCACAGGACAAAGTGCCTCTCCTCCCATTGATATCTGTCTAGACAGGCCACCCTTTGCTGCATATGCAGCAGGAGCCAGGAGTCCCACTATGTGTGCTCTTTGGTTCGTGGTTTAATCCCTGGGAGCTCTGGGAATACTGGCTTATTCATACTTGTTCCTCCTATGGGACTGCAAACCCCTTCAGCTCCTTGGGTCCTTTCTCTAGCTCCATCATTGTGGATCCTATTCTCAGTCCAATAGATGGGTGTGAGCATCCACCTCTGTATTTGTAAGGCACTGGCAGATCCTCTCAGAAGAGAGCTTGTAAGGTAGAAAATTAAGTTTGACCTCCCTAGACCAAGTTGGAGCCAAGAAAGAAAAATAGTTGGGCCCTGAAGCAGCCTGTTCTGAGAACTGGCTGACCACAGAACAGATAATTACACAAGCCGGTTCATTGACCTTGTTCCAGGACCTGGCTGACCACAAATTAGATTAAAATCTTGAGAACAAATCTTGAGAATCAAGGAGTTTCCCCCTTGTGATTTTTAGTTCCCCCTTGTGAT
>CAKLHJ020000082.1:0-21447 GCA_921997135.2 Mus spretus | reverse complement strand
CTGGATATGGCCAGAAACAGTAAAAAACTTGAAAAAATGAGAAAACACATGGTAGGACTTGAAATATGGCGAGAAACAGTGAAAAACGTGCAAAAAGAGAAACAAAACCTGTAGGACCTGGAATATGGCAAGAAACATTGAAAAACGTGAAAATGAGAAACAACAACTGTAGGACATGGATTGTGGCAAGAAAACTGAAAAATGTGGAAAATGAGACAAAAACACTGTATGACCTGGAATATAGTGAGAAAACTGACAAACAAGGAAATCAGAAACTCACAATGTAGGACATGAAATATGGCAAGAAACACTGGAAAACGTGGAAAATGAGAAACACACACTGTATGACCTGGAATATGGCAAAAAAACACCTAAAAACCTGAAAAATGAGAAATGCCACTGTCGGACCTGGAATGGCGAGAAAAGTGACCAACAAGGAAAATGAGAAACTCACATTGTAGGACCTGGAATATGTCAAAGAACCTGACAAACGAGCAAAATGAGAAACTCACATGGTAGGACTTTAAATATGGCGAGAAACATTCAAAAACGTTCAAAATGAGAAACACACACTCTAGGACCTGTAATATGGCAAGAAAGAGTGAAAAACGTGAAATATTAGAAATACACACTGCAGGACCTGTATTGTGGTAAGAAAACTGAAAACGAGAAAAATGAGACACCCAACACTGTACGAGCTGGAATATTGCGAGAAACACTGAAAATGTGAAAAATGAGAAATGTACACCGTAGGACCTGGATTATTGAGAGAGAACTGAAAAACATGGAAAATGAGACACACACAGTGTAGGACCTGGAATATGGCGAGAAAACTGAAAAACGAAGAAAATGGGATTCATGGTAGGACTTGAAATATGGGGGAGAAACGCTAGAAAACGTGAAAAATGAGAAATGCACAAAGTAGATCCTGGAATATGTCGAGAAACAGTGAAAAATGAGAAATATGAGAATACACACTGTAGGACCTGGATTGTGGAGAGAAAACTGAAAAACGTGGAAAATGAGACACAAAGATTGTATGACCTGAATCTTGCAAGAAACAATGAAAAGAATGAAAATTGAGAAATATAAACCGTAGGACTTCGATTATGGCAAGAAAACTGAAAAACGTTTAAAAGGAGACACACACACACTATAGGCCCTGGAATATAACGAGAAAACTGACAAACGAAGAAAAAAACTCACATGGTAGGACATGAAATATGGCGAGAAAAATTGAAAACGTTCAAATGAGAAACACACACTGTAGGACATGGAATATGGCAAGAAACAGTGAAAAACGTGAAATATGAGAAATACAAACTGTAGGACCTGGATTTTATCGAAAAAAACTAAAAAACGTAGAAAATGAGACACAAACACTGTATGACCTGGAATATGGCGAGAAACACTGGAAAACATGCAAAATGAAACACACACTGTAGGAACTGGAATATGGCGAAAAACAGTGAAAGACCTGAAATATGAGAAATAGACAATGTAGGACCTGGAATATGACAAAAAACCTTAAAAACAAGGAAAATGATACACAAACACTGTATGACCAGTAATATGAGGAGAAACACTGAAAAACGTGAAAAATGAGAAATGCACACTGTAGAAACTGGAGTAGGGCAAGAAAACTTACAAAGAATAAAAATGTGAAAAACACCTGGTAGGACCAGTTATATGGCGAGAAACACTGAAAAAAGTGAAAAATGGGAAACACACACTATAGGACTTTTCATATTTCGAGAAAACTGACAAACGAGCAAAATGAGCAACACACACTATAGGACCTTGAACTTGTCAAGTAAACTATCAGATGAGGAAAATGAGAAAATCATGGTAGGATTTGGCGAGAAAACTGAAAAACGTGGAAAATGACCCACAAACACTATTTGACCTGGAATATGGCAAGAAACACTTAAAAACCTAGAAAATGAGAAATGCCCACTGTATGACCTGGAGTATGGAGAGAAAACTGAAAATCGAGGAAAATGAGAAACACACACTTTAGGGCCTGAAATATGGCAGAAAACACTGAAAAATATGGAAAATGAGAAATGCACACTGTAGGAACTGGAATATGGCGAGAAAACTGACAAACGAGGAAAATGAGAAACTTACATGGTAGGACATGAACTATAGTGAGAAACACTGAAAAAGGTGCAAAATGAGAAACACACACTGTAGGACCTGGAATATGGCAAGAAACAGTGAAAAAGGTGAAATATGCGAAATTCACACTGTAGGACCTTGATTGTGGCAAGAAAACTGAAAAACGTGGAAAATGAGACACAATCACTGTATGATCTGGAATATGGCGAGAAACACTGAAAAACGTGAAAAATGAAAATTGCACGCTCTAGGACCTGGAATATGGCAAGAAAATTGCCCAAAAAGGAAAATCAGTAACTCACACGGTAGGACCTGAAATATAGCGAGAAACACTAAAATACATGCAACATGAGAAACACATACTGTAGGACCTGCATTGTGGTGAGAAAACTGAAAAAACGTGGAAAATGTGACACACACACTGAAGGATCTGGAATATGGCGAGACTTCTGAAAAACGAGGAATGTGATAAACTCAAATGGTAGGACATGAAATATGGAGAGAAACACTGAAAAACAGGAAAAAAGAAACACAAACTCTAGGACCTGGAATATAGCAAGAAAGTGAAAAACGTGAAATATGATAAATACATACTGTAGGACCTGGATTTTGGCAAAAAAAAAAAAACATGGAAATTAGACACAACCACTTTATGACCTGGAATATGGCGAATAACACTGAAAAACGTACAAAATGAAACATACACTGTAGGACCTGGAATGTGGCGAGAAACAGCGAAAAATGAGAAATATGCACATTAGGACCTGGAATATGGAGAGAAAACTGAAAAACGTGGAAAATGAGAAACACACTGTAGGACCTTGTATATGTCGAGAAAACTGGCAAACAAGGAAAATCAGAAAATCATGGTAGTACCTGGAATATGACGAGAAACATGGAAAAACGTGCAAAATGAGAAACACACCCTGCAGGTCCTGGAATTTAGCGAGAAACAGTGAAAAACGTGAAAAATGAGAAATGCACACTGTAGGACCAAGATTGTGGCGAGAAAACTGAAAAACATGGAAAATGAAACACAAACACTGTATGACCTGGAATATGGCGAGAAAACTGAATAACGTGGAAAATGAGAAGCACATACACTAGAACCTTGAATATGTCGAGAAAATTGAAAAACGAGGAAAATGAGAACATCATGGTAAGACCTGGAATATGGCGAGAAACATGGAAAAAAACTTGCAAAATGAGAAACACACCCTGTAGGACCTGGAAAATGGTGAGAAAAAGTGAAAAACATGAAAAATGAAAATTGCACACTGTAGGACCTGGAATATGGCAAGAAAATTGACAAAAAAGGCAATCAGAAACTCACATGTTAGGACCTGGAAAATGGCAAGAAACACTGAAAAACGTGCAAAATGAGAAACACACACTGTAGGATCTGGATTGTGGTGAGAAAATTGAAAAACGTGGAAAATGTGACACACACACTGAAGGATCGAGAATATGGCGAGAAAAACTGACAAACGAGGAAAATGAGAAAAACTCACATGGTAGGACATGAAATATGGCAAGAATCACTGAAAAACTGTGAAATGAAACACACAATGGAGAACCTGGAAAATGGCTTGAAACAGTGAAAAACTGTGAAAAAGGAGAAATGCAAACTGTAGGACATGGAATATGGTGAGAAAATTGAAAAACATGGAAAATGAGATACAAACAGTGTACAACCTGGAATGTGGCAAGGAACAATGAATAATGTGATGTGGGAAGCCGCCCCCACATTCGCCGTCACAAGATGGCGCTGACCGCTGTGTTCTAAGTTGTAAACAAATAATCTGCGCATGTGCCAAGGGTAGCTCTCCACTCCACGCGTGCTCTGCCTTTCCTGTCACTACTACTCGGTCATGGGCTGCAGCCAACCAGAGAGTGATACGTCCTAGGCGAAGGATGACCCTCCTTATTTGGGACGGAGTTTTCGCTTTCATTCTCTCTCTCTCTCTCTTTCTCTCTCTCTCGTGCGCTCTCTTGCGCGCTCTCTCTCTCGTGCTCTCTTGCACTCTGGCGCCTGAAGATGTGGCGCTCTTTCTCTCTCGTGCGCTCTCTTGCGCGCTTACACTCTGGCTCCTGAAGATGTGAGCAATAAAGTTTTGCTGCAGAAGATTCTGGTTTGTTGCGTCTTTCCTGGCCGGTCGCGAGAACGCGAGTAAGAATTGGTGCCGGAACCCGGGAAGAGAAACCCGGGAGGGAGTTAACCATCACCGGCGCAGGGAAGATACTTCATTCCAGAACCAGAACTGCGGGTCACGGTTATAAGGTTCCCGTAACACAGACTGTTGAGAAGGATTCAACTGCCGAATTCAGAACTCGTCAGCTGGGGAACGGAAGTAAAGTAGAAAATGGCTTTACAAGGTATGTTTGACCTTGAACTTTTTCTAGTGTTAGGAGCCCTTTTGTTCCTTTTCACATGTTATATAGTGGTTAAGGCAGGGCTAAAAATTCTGGATGAAATTCAGGGCAATCTATCAGAAGTAAAGCGGGGAGAGAGAGTAGGAGCAAAGAGGAATGGTACACAAACTAAGTATACAGGCCTTTCCAAGGGTCTTGAACCCGAGGAAAAGTTAAGGTCAGGTAGGAATACCTGGGGAGAGATTAGAAGGAAGAAAAAGAAAAAAGAAAAGAAAAAAGATCAATTAGCGGAAGTCTCTAGGAGAAGGAGCCTGTCCTCTGAAGAAACAGACTGGGAGGAAAAAGCGGCTCATTATGAGAGAAAAGGGTACCAGCCAGGTAAAGTGCTAGCTAGTCAGTTAAGGAAAAAGCCAAAAGCGGCTGGCGAAGGCCAGTTTGCTGATTGGCCTCAGGGCAATCGGCTACAAGGTGCACTCCCGCCCTATGCGGAGTCCCCGCCCTGCGTAGTGCGTCAGCCCGTAGTGCGTCAGCCCTGCGCAGAGAGACAATGCGCAGAGAGGCAATGCGCAGACTCATTCATTCCCCGAGAGGAACAAAGGAAAATAGAACAGGCATTTCCAGTCTTTGAAGGAGCCGAGGGTGGGCGTGTCCACGCTCCGGTAGAATATGTGCAGATTAAAGAACTTGCCGAGTCGGTCCGTAAATATGGAATTAATGCTAATTTTACCTTGGTGCAGTTAGACAGGCTTGCCGGCATGGCACTAACTCCTGCCGACTGGCAAATGATTGCAAAAGCCGCTCTCCCTAGTATGGGCAAATATATGGAATGGAGAGCTCTGTGGCGAGAGGCTGCACAGGCGCAGGCCCGAGCAAACGCTGCTGCTTTAACTCCAGAGCAGAGAGATTGGACTTTTGACTTGTTAACGGGTCAGGGAGCTTATTCTGCTGAACCTGATAAGAGGTATCAATGGAAGGTCTTACCACAGGGGATGTCCAATAGTCCTACAATGTGCCAGCTTTATGTGCAAGAAGCTCTTTTGCCAGTGAGGGAACAATTCCCCTCTTTAATTTTGCTCCTTTACATGGATGACATCCTCCTGTGCCATAAGAACCTTACCATGCTACAAAAGGCATATCCTTTTCTACTTAAAACTTTAAGTCAGTGGGGTCTACAGATAGCCACAGAAAAAGTCCAAATTTCTGATACAGGACAATTCTTGGGCTCTGTGGTGTCCCCAGATAAGATTGTGCCCCAAAAGGTAGAGATAAGAAGAGATCACCTCCATACCTTAAATGATTTTCAAAAGCTGTTGGGAGATATTAATTGGCTCAGACCCTTTTTAAAGATTCCTTCTGCTGAATTAAGGCCTTTGTTTGGTATTTTAGAAGGAGATCCTCATATCTCCTCCCCTAGGACTCTTACTCTAGCCGCTAACCAGGCCTTACAAAAGGTGGAAAATGCCTTACAGAATGCACAATTACAACGTATTGAGGATTCGCAGCCTTTCAGTTTGTGTGTCTTTAAGACAGCACAATTGCCAACCGCAGTTTTGTGGCAGAATGGGCCATTGTTGTGGATCCATCCAAACGTATCCCCAGCTAAAATAATAGATTGGTATCCTGATGCAATTGCACAGCTTGCCCTTAAAGGCCTAAAAGCAGCAATCACCCACTTTGGGCGAAGTCCATATCTTTTAATTGTACCTTATACCGCTGCACAGGTTCAAACCTTGGCAGCCACATCTAATGATTGGGCAGTTTTAGTTACTTCCTTTTCAGGACAAATAGATAACCATTATCCAAAACATCCAATTTTACAGTTTGCCCAAAATCAATCTGTTGTGTTTCCACAAATAACGGTAAGAAACCCACTTAAAAATGGGATTGTGGTATATACTGATGGATCAAAAACTGGCATAGGTGCCTATGTGGCTAATGGTAAAGTGGTATCCAAACAATATAATGAAAATTCACCTCAAGTGGTAGAATGTTTAGTGGTTTTAGAAGTTTTAAAAACCTTTTTAAAATCCCTTAATATTGTATCAGATTCCTGGTATGTGGTTAATGCAGTAAATCTTTTAGAAGTGGCTGGAGTGATTAAGCCTTCCAGTAAAGTTGCCAATATTTTTCAGCAGATACAATTAGTTTTGTTATCTAGAAGATTTCCTGTTTATATTACTCATGTTAGAGCCCATTCAGGCCTACCTGGCCCCATGGCTCTGGGAAATGATTTGGCAAATAAGGCCACTAAAGTGGTGGCTGCTGCCCTATCATCCCCGGTAGAGGCTGCAAGAAATTTTCATAACAATTTTCATGTGACGGCTGAAACATTACGCAGTCGTTTCTCCTTGACAAGAAAAGAAGCCCGTGACATTGTTACTCAATGTCAAAGCTGCTGTGAGTTCTTGCCAGTTCCTCATGTGGGAATTAACCCACGCGGTATTCGACCTCTACAGGTCTGGCAAATGGATGTTACACATGTTTCTTCCTTTGGAAAACTTCAATATCTCCATGTGTCCATTGACACATGTTCTGGCATCATGTTTGCTTCTCCGTTAACCGGAGAAAAAGCCTCACATGTGATTCAACATTGTCTTGAGGCATGGAGTGCTTGGGGGAAACCCAAACTCCTTAAGACTGATAATGGACCAGCTTATACATCTCAAAAATTCCAGCAGTTCTGCCGTCAGATGGACGTGACCCACCTGACTGGACTTCCATACAACCCTCAAGGACAGGGTATTGTTGAGCGTGCGCATCGCACCCTCAAATCCTATCTATTAAAACAGAAGGGGGGAATCGAGACCCTACCCCGAGTACCAAGAGTGTCTGTGTCTATGGCACTCTTTACACTCAATTTTTTAAATATTGATGCTCATGGCCATACTGCGGCTGAACGTCATTGTTCAGAGCCAGATAGGCCCAATGAGATGGTTAAATGGAAAAATGTCCTTGATAATAAATGGTATGGCCCGGATCCTATTTTGATAAGATCCAGGGGAGCGGTGTGTGTTTTTCCACAGAATGAAGACAATCCATTTTGGATACCAGAAAGACTCACCCGAAAAATCCAGACTGACCAAGGGAATACTGATGTCCCTCGTCTTGGTGATGTCCAGGGCGACAATAATAAAGAGAGAGCAGCGTTGGGGGAGAATGTCGACATTTCCACTCCCAATGCCGGTGATGTATAATGCTCAAGTATTCCCCTGCTTTTTTACCACTTACAAGGAACTGGGTTTGGCCTTGATTCAGACAGCCTTGGCTCTGTCTGGACAGATCCAGACGACTGACACCATTAACACTTTGTCAGCCTCGGTGACTACAGTCATAGATAAACAGGCCTCAACTAATGTCTAGATACAGAGAGGTCTCATGCTGGTTAATCAACTCATAGATCTTGTCCAGAAACAACTAGATGTATTATGGCAAATAGCTCAGCTGGGATGTGAACAAAAGTTTCCGGGATTGTGTGTTACTTCCATTCAGTATGAGAAATTTACTAGGGCAGCTAATATGTCAAAAAGTCTTTCTCAGTATATGTTACAGAATTGGACGGCTAAATTTGAACAGACCCTTCGGGAATTGAGACTTCAGGTCAACTCCACGCGCTTGGACCTGTCCCTGACCAAAGGATTACCCAATTGGATCTCCTCAGCATTTTCCTTCTTTAAGAATGGGTGGGATTGATATTATTTGGAGATACACTTCGCTGTGGATTAGTGTTGCTTCTTTGGTTGGTCTGTAAGCTTAAGGCCCAAACTAGGAGAGACAAGGTGGTTGTTGCCCAGGCTCTTGCAGGACTAGAAGATGGTGCTTCCCCTGATATATAGTTATCTATGCTTAAGCAATAGGTCGCTGGCCACTCAGCTCTTAAACCCCACGAGGCTCGTCTCATTGCACGGGATAGAGTGAGTGTGCTTCAGCAGCCCGAGAGAGTTGCACGGCTAAGCACTGCAGTAGAAGGGCTCTGCGGCATATATGAGCCTATTCTAGGGAGACATGTCATCTTTCAAGAAGGTTGAGTGTTCAAGTGTCCTTCCTCCAGGGAAAACAACACAGGACCAGACCAGGACCCCTCTGGGTGATGAGCCTGGAAGGAGGTTATGTGTACGGCTCCTTTACCTGCACACTGGAGATTTGACCTCTATCTCCACTCTCATTAATATGGGTGGCCTATTGTTTTTATTAATAGAAAAGGGGGAACTGTGGGAAGCCGCCCCCACATTCGCCGTCACAAGATGGCGCTGACCGCTGTGTTCTAAGTTGTAAACAAATAATCTGCGCATGTGCCAAGGGTAGCTCTCCACTCCACGCGTGCTCTGCCTTTCCTGTCACTACTACTCGGTCATGGGCTGCAGCCAACCAGAGAGTGATACGTCCTAGGCGAAGGATGACCCTCCTTATTTGGGACGGAGTTTTCGCTTTCATTCTCTCTCTCTCTCTTTCTCTCTCTCTCGTGCGCTCTCTTGCGCGCTCTCTCTCTCGTGCTCTCTTGCACTCTGGCGCCTGAAGATGTGGCGCTCTTTCTCTCTCGTGCGCTCTCTTGCGCGCTTACACTCTGGCTCCTGAAGATGTGAGCAATAAAGTTTTGCCGCAGAAGATTCTGGTTTGTTGCGTCTTTCCTGGCCGGTCGCGAGAACGCGTTTAAGAATGTGAAAAAAGAGAAATGCACTCTGTAGGACCTGGAAAATGGCGAGAAACAGTGAAAAATGAGAAAAATGAATATTGCTCACTGTAGGACCTGGAATATGGGAAGAAAATTGACAAAAAAAGGCAATCAGAAAATCACATGGTGGTAGAACATGAAATATGGCGAGAAACACTGAAAAACGCGCAACATGAAACACACACTGTAGGACCTGGAATATTTTGAGAAACAGTGAAAAACATGAAATATGAGAAATACAAATTTTAGGAACTGGATTTTGGTGAAAAACTTGAAAAACGTGGAAAATGAGACACAAACACTGTATGACCTGGAATATGACGAGCAACACTGAAAAACGTGAAAAATGAGAAATTCACAGTGTAGGAACTGGAATATGGCAAGAAAACTGACAAAGAAGAAAAATGTGAAAAACACCTGGTAGGACCAAGTGTATACCGAGAAAAAAATGAAAAAAGTGAAAAATGAGAAACATACACTGTAGGACCTGGAAAATGTCGAGAAACAGTAAAAAACGTGAAAAAATGTGAAATGCAAACTGTAGGACATGGAATAAGGCAAGAAAACTGAAAAACGTTAAAAATGAGACGCAAACACTGTTTGACCTGGAATATGTTGAGAAACACTCGAAAACCTAGAAAATGAGAAATGCACACTGTACACACGCAATATGGCAAGAAAACTGAAAATCATGTAAAATGATAAACACACACTTTAGGACCTAAAATACGGCCAAAAAAAAAAAAAAAAAAAAAAACACTGAAAAAACGTGATAATGAGAAAGGCACACTATAGGACTAGGAGTGTGAAGAGAAAACTGAAAAATCATTGAAAATGAGAAACACACATGGTAGGACGAGAAATATGTCGAGAAAGACTGAAAAACGTTAAAAATGAGAAAAGCACATTGTAGGACCAAGAATATAGCAAAAACTGAAAAAGGTGGCAAATGAGACACAAACACTATTTGACCTGGAATATGGCAAGAAACACTTAAAAACTTAGAAAATAAGAAATGCACACTGTAGGACCTGGTGTATGGTGAGAAAAGTGAAAATCATGGAAAATGAGAAACACTTTAGGGCCTGAAATATAGCAGAAAACACTGAACAATGTTGAAAATGAGAAATGCACACTGTAGGAACAGGAATATGGCAAGAAAACTAACAAACGAGGAAAATGAGAGGCTTACATGGTAGGACACTTGAAAACGTGCAAAATGAGAAACACACACTGTAGGACCTGTATTGTGTTGAGAAAACTGAAAAACGTGGAAAATGAGACACAAACACTATATGACCTGGAATATGGCGAGTAACACTGAAAAACGTGCAAAATGAGAAACACACACTATAGGACCTTGAATATGTCGAGAAAAATGACAAATGAGGAAAATGAGAAACACACATTAAAGGACCTTGAATATGACAAGAAAACTGACAAACGAGGAAAATGAGAAAATCATAGTAGGACCTGGAATATGGCAAGAAACATAGAAAAAAGTGCAAAATGAGAAACACACACTCTAGGACCTGGAAAATGGAGAGAAAACTGACAAAGAAGGAAAATGAAAAACTCACATGGTAGGATATGAAATATGGAGAGAAAAACTGAAAAATGTGAAAAATGAAACACACACTGTAGGACCTGGAAAATGGCGAGAAACAGTATAAAACGTGAAAAAGGAGAAATGCAAAATGTAGGAAATGGAATATGGAGAGAAAATTGAAAAACAAGGAAAATGAGAAACAAACACTGTATAACCTGGAATGTGGCCAGAGACACTGAATAACGTGAAAAATGAGAAATACACACTGTAGGAACTATAATATGGCTAGAAAACTGAAAAAACCTGGAAAATGAGACCCTAACACTGTTTGACCTGGAATATGGTGAGAATACTGAAAAAACGTGGAAAATGAGACACAAACACTCTTTGACCTGGAATATGGTGAGAAACACTCAAAAACGAAGAAAATGAGAAATGCACACTGTAGGACATGCAGTATGGCAAGAAAACTGAAAATCATTGAAAATGATAAACAAACAATTAGGATCTGAAATACTGATCTGAAATGAGAAATGCACACCATTGGACACGCAGTATGGCAAGAATTCTGAAAATCATGGAAAATGAAAAACAAACACTTAGGATCTGAAATAAGGCCAAAATACACTGAAAAAAAACGTGATAATGAAAAAAGCACACTGTAGGACCAGGAGTACGAAGAGAAAACTAAAAATCATTGAAAATGAGAAACACACACGGTAGGACGAGAAATATGTCGAGAAAGACTGAAAAACGTTAAAAATGAGAAAAGCACATTGTAGGACCAAAAATATAGCAAAAAACTGAAAGAGGTGGAAAATGAGACAAAAAAACTATTTGACCTGGAATATGGCGAGAAACACTTAAAAACCTGGAGTATGGCGAGAAAACTGAAAATCATGGAAAATGAGAAACACACACTTTAGGGCCTGAAATATGGCAGAAAACACTGAAAAACTTGGAAAATGAGAAATGCACACTGTAGGAACAGGAATATGGCAAGAAAACTAACAAACGAGGAAAATGAGAGACTTACATGATAGAACATGAAATATGTCGAGAAACACTGAAAAACGTGCAAAATGAGAAACACACACTGTAGGACCAGGATTGCGGTGAGAAAACTGAAAAACGTGGAAAATGTGACACACACACTGTAGGACCTGGATTGTGGCAAGTAAACTAAAAAACGTAGAATATGTGACACAAACACTGTATGACCTGGAATATGCCGAGTAACACTGAAAAAGGTGAAAAATGAGAAACACACACTCTAGGACCTGGAAAATGGAGAGAAAACTGACAAAGAAGGAAAATGAAAAACTCACATGGTAGGATATGAAATATGGCGAGAAAAACTGAAAAACGTGAAAAAGGAAACACGCACTGTAGGACCTGGAAAATGGCGAGAAACAGTGAAAAACGTGAAAAAGGAGAAATGCACTAGGTAGGACATGGAATATGGAGAGAAAATTGAAAAATAAGGAAAATGAGACACAAACACTGAATAACCTGGAATGTGGCGAGACACTGAATAACGTGAAATATGAGAAATACACACTGTAGGAACTATAATGTGGAAAGAAAACTGAAAAAGCGTGGAAAATGAGACACAAACACTGTTTGACCTGGAATATGGTGAGAAACACTCAAAAACGTAGAAAATGAGAAACGCACACTGTAGGACATGCAGTATGGCAAGAAAACTGAAAATCATGGAAAATGATAAACACACACTTTAGGACCTGAAATACGGCCAAAAAACACTGGAAAAACTTGATAATGAGAAATGCACACTGTAGGACCAGGAGTAAAAAGAGAAAACTGAAAATCATTGAAAATGAGAAATACACATGGTAGACGAGAAATATGTCGAGAAAGACTGAAAAACGTTAAAAATGAGAAAAGCACCGTGTAGGAACAGTAATATGGCAAAAATACTAAAAAAGTTGGAAAATGAGACACAAACATTATTTGACCTGGAATATGGTGAGAAACACTTAAAAACATAGAAAATGAGAAATGCAAAAAAAGAAAGAAAAATTGAGAAATGGACATTGTAGGACCTGGAATATGAAGAGAAAACTAAAAATAATGGAAAATGGGAAACACAAACATTAGGACATGAAATACAGCGAAGAACATGGAAAAAGGTGGAAAATGAGGAATTCACACTGTAGGATATGGAATATGGCAAGAAAATTGAAAATCATGGAAAATGAGAAACACATACTGCAGGAAGTGAAATATGACGAGGATAACTGAAAAACGTGAAAAATGATAAATGCACATTGTAGGACCTGAAGTATTGTGAGAAAACTGAAAATCATGGAAAATGAAAAACACACACTGTAGGAAGTGAAATGTGGCAGACATTGAAAAACGTGGAAAAAGGGAAATGCACACTGTAGGACCTGTTGTATGGCGAGGAACACTGAAACAGGTGGACAATGAGAAATTCAAACTGTAGGACATGGAATATGGCAAGAAAACTGAAAATCATGGAAAACGAGATACAAACACTGTAGGACGTGAAACATGGCAAGAAACAAACAAAAAAAGCTGGAAAATGAGAAATGGACACTGTAGGACCTGGAACATGGTGAGAAAACTGAAAATCATGGAAAACGAGAAGTATGGAGAGAAACATTGAGAAACGTGAAAAATGACAAATTCACTTTGTAGGAACTGGAATATGGCGAGAAAACTGAAAAACGTGGAAATTGGGAAACAAAAACTGTTTGACCTAGAATATAGCGAGAAACACTGAAAAACATGAAAAATAAGAAATGCACACTGTAGGACCTGGAGTATGGTGAGAAAACTGAAAATAATGGAAAATGAGAAACACACTTTAGATCTGGATTACAGCGAGAAAACTGAAAAAGTTGGAAAATGAGACACAAACACTGAATGATCTGGAATATGGCGAGAACCACTGAAAAATGTGGAAAATTAGAAATGCACACTGTAGGACCTGGAATATGCGAGAAAAATGAAAATATTGGAAAATGAGAAAGACACACTGTAAGATGTGACATATGGTGAGAAAACTGAAAAACGTGAAAAATGAGACAAAAACCACTGTTGGACCTGGAATATGGATAGAAACACTGAAGTAGGAGAAAATGAGAAATGGACACTGTAGATCCTAGAATATGGAGAGAAAACTAAAAATAATGGAAAATGGGAAACACACACTGTAGGACGAGAAATATGTCGAGGAACATGGGAAAAGGTGGAAAATGAGGAATTCACACTGTAGTACATAGAATAAGCAAGAAAATTGAAAATTATGGTAAATGAGAAACACATACGGCAGGAAGTGAAATATGGCGAGGATATCTGAAAAACGTGAAAAATGAGAAATGCACACTATAGGACATTGAGTATGGCAGAATAACTGAAAATCATGGAAAATGCGAAACGTACACTGTAGGACATGGAATATGGGGAGAAACAAAAAAAAACTTGAAAAATGTGAAATGAATACTGTAAAACCTGGAGTATGGAGAGAATACTGAAAATAATGGAATATGATAAACATACAATGTAGGCCCTGGAATATTGCAAATAAATGGAAAAATCATGGAAAATGAGAAACACACACTATCTGGAATATGGCAAGAAACAATGAAAAAGGTGGAAAATAAAAAAATCACAGGGTAGGACCTGAAGTATGGCTAGAAAACTGAAAATCATGGAAAATGAAAAAAAAACACTGTAGGACATGAAATACAGCGAGGAACATGGAAAAAGGTGGAAAATGAGGAATTGACACTGTAGGACATGGAGTATGGCAAGAAAATTGAAAATCATGAAAAATGAGAAATACATACTGCAGAAAGTGAAATATGGCGAGGATATCTGAAAAAACGTGAAAAATGATAAATGCACATTGTAGGACCTGAAGTATTGTGAGAAAACTGAAAATCATGGAAAATGAAAAACACACACTGTAGGAAGTGAAATGTGGCAGACATTGAAAAACGTGGAAAAAGGGAAATGCACACTGTAGGACCTGTTGTATGGCGAGGAACACTGAAACAGGTGGACAATGAGAAATTCAAACTGTAGGACATGGAATATGGCAAGAAAACTGAAAATCATGGAAAACGAGATACACACACTGTAGGACGTGAAACATGGTGAGAAACAAAGAAAAAGCTGGAAAAAGAGAAATGGACACTGTAGGACCAGGAACATGGCGAAAAAACTGAAAAACATGGAAAATGAGACAAAAACCACTGTTTGACCTGGAATATGGATAGAAAGACTGAAAAAGAAGAAAATGAGAAATGGACACTGTAGGACCTGGAATATGAAGAGAAAACTAAAAATAATGGGAAATGGGAAACTCACACTTTAGGATGTGAAATACAGCGAGGAACATGGAAAAAGGTGGAAAATGTGGAATTCACACTGTAGGACATGGAATATGGCAAGAAAATTGAAAATCATGGAAAATGAGAAACACACACTGGAGGAAGTGAAATATGGCAAGGATAACCGAAAAACCGTGAAAATGAGAAACACACAATGTAGGAAGTGAAATATGACGAGAAACACTGACAAACGTAAAAAATGAAAAATGCACATTGTAGGATCTCGAATATGGCGAGAAAACTGAAAAACGTGGAAAATGAGACAAAGACACTGTTTGAACTGGAATAAGGCGAGCAAAACTCAAAAACGTCAAAAAAAAAAAAGAAATGTACACTGTAGAACCTGGAATATGGCTAGGAAACTGATAATCATGGAAAATGAGAAACACAAACTGTAGGACGTGAAATATGGAGAAAAAAACTGAAAAACGTGAAAAATTAGAAATGCACACTGTATGACATGGAATATGGCGAGAAAACTGAAAAGCCGTGAAAATGAGAAACACACAATGTAGGAATTGAAATATGGCGAGAAACACTGAAAAACTCAAAAAAAGAAAAATGTATATTGAAGGAACTCGAATATGGCGAGAAAACTGAAAAACGTTCAAAATGAGACAAAGACACTGTTTGAACTGGAATAAGGTGAGCAAAACTCAAAAACGTCAAAAATGAGAAATGCACACTGTACAACCCGTAATATGGTGAGAAAACTGAAAAGCAGGTAAAATGAGAAAGACACACTATAGAACATGAAATATGGCAAGAAAGACTGAAAAACATGAAAAATGAAAAATGCACATTGTAGGACATCGAATGTGCTGAGAAAACTGAAAAACGTGGAAAATTAGACCGAAACACTGTATGGCCTGGAATATGGCGTGAAAAACTGAAAAAAAAAATGGAAAATGAGAAATGCACACTGTAGAACCAGGAATATGTCGAGAATACTGAAAATCTTAGAAAATGAGATAGACACACTGAAGGACATGAAATATGGCGAGAAACACTGAAAAAGTTGGAAAATGAGGAATACACACTGTAGGATTTGGATTATGACAAGAAAACTGAAAAACATGGAAAATGATACTCAAACATTGTATGAAATGTAATATGGCGAGAAACACTGAAAACCGTGGAAAAAGAGAAATGCACATTGTAGAACCTGGAATATTTCGAGAAAACAGCAAAGCAGTGAAAATAAGAAACACACAATGTAGTAATTGAAATATGGTGAGAAACACTGAAAAACGTAAAAAGTGAAAAATGCACATTGTAGGACCTCGAATATAGCGAGAAAACTGAAAAACGTGGAAAATGAGACAAAGACACTGTTTGAACTGGAATAAGGCAAGCAAAACTCAAAAACGTCAAAAATGAGAAATGCAGACTGTAGAACCTGGAATATGGCAAGGAAACTGATAATCATGGAAAATGAAAAACACAAACTGTAGGACTTGAGTTATGGAGAGAAAAAATGAAAAACGTGAAAAATTAGAAATGCACACTGTATGACATGGAATATGGCGAGAAAACTGAAAAACCGTGAAAATGAGAAACACACAATGTAGGAAGTGAAATATGGTGAGAAACAATGACAAACTTGGAAAATGAGACAAAGACACTGTTTGAACTGGAATAAGGCGAGAAAAACTCAAAAACGTCAAAAAATAGAAATGCACACTGTAGAACCTGGAATATGGCAAGGAAACTGAAATCATGGAAAATGAGAAACACAAACTGTAGGACGTGAAATATGGAGAGAAAAACTGAAAAACGTGAAAAATTAGAAATGCACACTGTATGACATGGAAAATGGCAAGACAACTGAAAAGCCGTGAATATGAGTAACACACAATGTAGGAAGTGAAATATGGCAAGAAACACTGACAAACGTGAAAAATGAAAAATGCACATTGTAGGATCTCAAATATGGCGAGAAAACTGAAAAACGTGGAAAAAGAGACAAAGACACTGTTTGAACTGGAATAAGGCGAGCAAAACTCAAAACAGTCAAAAAAGAGAAATGCACACTGTAGAACCTGGAATATGGCAAGGAAACTGATAATCATGGAAAATGAGAAACACAAACTGTAGGACGTGAAATATGAAGAGAAAAACTGAAAAACGTGAAAAATTAGAAATGCACACTGTATGACATGGAATATGGCGAGACAACTTAAAAGACTTGAAAATGAGAAACACACAATGTAGGAATTGAAATATCTCGGGAAACACTGACAAACGTAAAAAATGAAAAATGCACATTGTAGGATCTCAAATATGGCGAGAAAATGAAAAACGTGGAAAAAGAGACAAAGACACTGTTTGAACTGGAATAAGGCGAGCAAAACTCACAACCATCAAAAAAGAGAAATGCACACTGTAGAACCTGGAATATGGCAAGGAAACTGATATTCATGGAAAATGAGAAACACAAACTGTAGGACGTGAAATATGAAGAGAAAAACTGAAAAACGTGAAAAATTAGAAATGCACACTGTATGACATGGAATATGGCGAGACAACTGAAAAGCCTTGAAAATGAGAAACACACAATGTAGGAATTGAAATATCTCGGGAAACACTGAAAAACGTAAAAAATGAAAAATGCACATTGTAGGATCTCAAATATGGCGAGAAAACTGAAAAACGTGGAAAAAGTGAAAAAGACACTGTTTGAACTGGAATAAGGCAAGCAAAACTCAAAACCGTCAAAAAAGAGAAATGCACACTGTAGAACCTGGAATATGGCAAGGAAACTGATAATCATAAAAAATGAGAAACACAAACTGTAGGACGTGAAATATGAAGAGAAAAACAGAAAAACGTGAAAAATTAGAAATGCACACTGTATGACATGGAATAAGACGAGACAACTGAAAAGCCTTGAAAATGAGAAACACACAATGTAGGAATTGAAATATCTCGGGAAACACTGAAAAACGTAAAAAATGAAAAATGCACATTGTAGGATCTCAAATATGGCGAGCAAACTGAAAAACGTGGAAAAAGAGACAAAGACACTGTTTGAACTGGAATAAGGCGAGCAAAACTCAAAACCGTCAAAAAAGAGAAATGCACACTGTAGAACCTGGAATATGGCAAGGAAACTGAAAATCATGGAAAATGAGAAACACAAACTGTAGGACGTGAAATATGATGAGAAAAACTGAAAAACGTGAAAAATTAGAAATGCACACTGTATGACATGGAATATGGCGAGACAACTGAAAAGCCTTGAAAATGAGAAACACACAATGTAGGAAGTGAAATATCTCGGGAAACACTGAAAAACGTAAAAAATGAAAAATGCACATTGTAGGACCTCAAATATGGCGAGAAAACTGAAAACCGTGGAAAATGAGACAAAGACACTGTTTGAACTGGAATAAGGCGAGCAAAACTCAAAAATGTCAAAAATGAGAAATGCACACTGTAGAACCTGGAATATGGCAAGGAAACTGATAATCTTGGAAAATGAGAAACACAAACTGTAGGACGTGAAATATGGAGAGAAAAACTGAAAAACGTGAAAAATTAGAAATTCACACTGTATGACATGGAATATGGCGAGAAAACTGAAAAGCCGTGAAAATGAGAAACTCACAATGTAGGAATTTAAATGTGGCGAAAAATACTGAAAAACAGAAAAAATGAATAATGCACATTGTAGGACCTGGAATATGGCGAGAAAACTGAATAGAAGGTAAAATGAGAAAGAAACACTATAGGACATGAAATATGGCGAGAAACACTGAAAAACGTGCAAAAATGAAAAATGCACATTGTAGGACATCGAATGTGATGAGAAAACTGTAAAACGTGGAAAATTAGACCGAAAAACTGTATGACCTAAAATATGGCGTGAAAAAAGGAAAAAAAGTGTAAAATGAGAAATGCACACTGTAGAACCTGGAATATGTTGAGAATACTGAAAATAATAGAAAATGAGATAGAAACACTGTAGGAAGTGAAATATGGAGAGAAAGACTGAAAAGATTGGAAAATGAGGAATACACACTGTAGGATTTGGATTATGACAAGAAAACTGAAAAACATGGAAAATAATACACAAAACCTGTATGACCTGTAACATGGCGAAAAACACGGAAAACCGTGGAAAAGGAGAAATGCACATTGTAGATCCTGAAATATTGCGAGAAATCAGCAAAGCAGTGAAAATGAGAAACACACAATGTAGTAATTAAAATATGGTGAGAAACACTGAAAAACGTACAAAATGAAAAATCACATTGTAGGACCTCGAATATGGCGAGAAAACTGAAAAACGTGGAAAATGAGACGAAGTCTTAGAAATGGAATAAGGCGAGCAAACCTCAAAAACGTCAAAAATGAGAAATGCACACTGGAATATGCAAAGGAAACTAATAATCATGGAAAATGAGAAACTCAAACTGTAGAACGTGAAATATGGAGAGAAAAACTGAAAAACGCGAAAAATGAAAAATACACATTGTAGGACATCGAATGTGGTGAGAAAACTGAAAAATTTGGAAAATTAGACCGAAACACTGTATGACCTGGAATTATGGCTTGAAAAACTGAAAAAAAAGTAGAAAATGAGAAATTCACACTGTAGAACCTGGAATATGTCGTGAATACTGAAAATCATAGAAAATGAGATAGACAGACTGTAGGACGTGCAATATGGCGACAAACACTGAAAAAGTTGAAAATGAGGAATACACACTGTAGGATTTAGATTATGGCAAGAAAACTGAAAAACATGGAAAATGATACACAAACACTGTATAACCTGTAATATGGCGAGATACACTGAAAACTGTGGAAAAGGAGAAATGCACACTGTAGAACATGGAATATGGCGAGAAAACGGAAAAGCAGGTTAAATGAGAAAGACACACTGTAGGACATGAATTATGGCGAGAAAGACTGAAAAACATGAAAAATAAAAAATGCACATTGTAGGACATCGAATGTGGTGAGAAATCTGAAAAACGTGGAAAATGAGACCGAAACACTGTATGACCTGGAATATGGCGTGAAAAACTGAAAAAAAAATTGGAAAATGAGAAATGCACACCGTAGAACCTGGAATATGTCGAGAATACTGAAAATCATAGAAAATGAGATAGACACGATGTAGGACGTGAAATATGGCAAGAAACACTGAAAAAGTTGTAAAATGAGGAATACAAACTCTAGGATTTGGATTATGACAAGTAAACTGAAATGAGACAGAAACTTTGTATGACCCTGAATATGGTGAGAAATACTGAAAAATGTGTAAAATGAGAAATGTATAAGGTAGGACCTGGATTATGGATAGAAAACTAAAAAACGTGTACATTGAAACACACACACTGTAGGACCTGAAATATGGCAAGAAACACTGAAAAGCATGCAAAATGAGAAACACACACCTTAGCACCTGGAAAATGGCGAGAAACAATGAAAAACTTGAAATGTGAAAAATAAACACTGTAAGACCTGGATTGTGGTGAGAAAACTGACAAACATGGAAAATGAGAAACAAACACTGTATGATCCGGAATATGGCGAGAAACAATGAAAAACGTGAAGTAGAGAGAAAGAGGGAAAGAAAGAGAGAAAGAGAGGGGGGAGGGAGAGGGAGAGAGGGCGAGGGAGAGAGAGAGGGAGAGAGAGAGGGAGGGAGGGAGAGGGAGAGAGAGAGGGAGAGAGAGAGGAGAGAGAGAAGGAGAGATAGGTAAAGAGAGAGGTAGAAAAAGGGGGAGGGAGAGGGAGAGAGAGAGAGGGAGAGAGAGAAGGAGGGAGGGAGAGAGGGAGAGAGAGAATAGAGAGAGAGAGTAGAGAGAGAAGGACATAGAGGTAAAGAGAGAGAGGTAAGAGAGAGGGAGAGGGAGAGGGAGAGAGAGAGGAGGAGGGAGAGGGAGAGAGGAGGGAGAGGGAGGAGAGAGAGAGAGGGAGAGAGAGAGAGGGAGAGAGAGGGAGGAGAGAGAGAGAGGGAGGGAGAGAGAGAGAGAAGAGGGAGAGGGAGAGAGAAGAAGGGAGAGGAGAGGAGAGAAGGAGGGAGAGGGAGAGGGAGAGAGAGGAGAGAGGGAGAGAGGGAGGGAGAGGAGAGAGAGAGGGAGAGAGAGAGGGAGAGGGAGAGGGAGAGAGAAGGAGAGAGAGAGAGGGAGAGGAGAGAAAGAGGGAGAGAGAGAGGAGAAGAGGAGGGGGAGGGAGAGGAGAGAGAGAGAGGAGAGAGAGAGGTAGAGAGAGAGGTAGAGAGAGAGGGAAAGAAAGAGAGGGAGAGAGAAAGGGGGAGGGAGAGAAGGCGGAGAGAGAGAGGGAGAGAGAGATGAGAGAGAGAAGTAGAGAGAAGTAAACAGAGGAGAGGTAGA
>CAKLHJ020000081.1:0-18355 GCA_921997135.2 Mus spretus | reverse complement strand
AGAAAGATTCAACAAAGATAGAGAACTTCAGACCAATTTCTCTTATGAATATCGATGCAAAAATCCTCAATAAAATTCTTGCTAACCGAATCCAAGAACATATTAAATCAATCATCCATCCTGATCAAGTAGGTTTTATTCCAGGAATGCAGGGATGGTTTAATATTCGAAAATCCATCAATGTAATCCATTATATAAACAAACTCAAAGACAAAAACCACATGATCATCTCGTTAGATGCAGAAAAAGCATTTGACAAGATTCAACACCCATTCATGATAAAAGTTTTGGAAAGATCAGGAATTCAAGGCCCATACCTAAACATGATAAAAGCAATCTACAGCAAACCAGTAGCCAACATCAAAGTAAATGGAGAGAAGCTGGAAGCAATCCCACTAAAATCAGGGACTAGACAAGGCTGCCCACTTTCTCCCTACCTTTTCAACATAGTACTTGAAGTATTAGCCAGAGCAATTCGACAACAAAAGTAGATCAAGGGGATACAAATTGGAAAAGAGGAAGTCAAAATATCACTTTTTGCAGATGATATGATAGTATATATAAGTGACCCTAAAAATTCCAACAGAGAACTCCTAAACCTGATAAGCACCTTCGGTGAAGTAGCTGGATATAAAATAAACTCAAACAAGTCAATGGCCTTTCTCTATACAAAGAATAAACAGGCTGAGAAAGAAATTAGGGAAACAACACCCTTCTCAATAGTCACAAATAATATAAAATATCTCGGCGTGACTCTAACTAAGGAGGTGAAAGATCTGTATGATAAAAACTTCAAATCTCTGAAGAAAGAAATTAAAGAAGATCTCAGAAGATGGAAAGATCTCCCATGCTCATGGATTGGCAGGATCAACATTGTAAAAATGGCTATCTTGCCAAAAGCAATCTACAGATTCAATGCAATCCCCATCAAAATTCCAACTCAATTCTTCAATGAATTAGAAGGAGCAATTTGCAAATTCATCTGGAATAACAAAAAACCTAGGATAGCAAAAAGTCTTCTCAAGGATAAAAGAACCTCTGGTGGAATCACCATGCCTGACCTAAAGCTTTACTATAGAGCAATTGTGATAAAAACTGCATGGTACTGGTATAGAAACAGACAAGCAGACCAATGGAATAGAATTGAAGACCCAGAAATGAACCCACACACCTATGGTCACTTGATCTTCGACAAGGGAGCTAAAACCATCCAGTGGAAGAAAGACAGCATTTTCAACAATTGGTGCTGGCACAACTGGTTGTTATCATGTAGAAGAATGCGAATCGATCCATACTTATCTCCTTGTACTAAGGTCAAATCTAAGTGGATCAAAGAACTTCACATAAAACCAGAGACACTGAAACTTATAGAGGAGAAAGTGGGGAAAAGCCTTGAAGATATGGGCACAGGAGAAAAATTCCTGAACAGAACATCAATGGCATGTGCTGTAAGATCGAGAATTGACAAATGGGACCTAATGAAACTCCAAAGTTTCTGCAAGGCAAAAGACACCGTCAACAAGACAAAAAGACCACCAACAGATTGGGAAAGGATTTTTACCTATCCTAAATCAGATAGGGGGCTAATATCCAACATATATAAAGAACTCAAGAAGGTGGACTTCAGAAAATCGAACAACCCCATTAAAAAATGGGGCTCAGAACTGAACAAAGAATTCTCACCTGAGGAATACCGAATGGGAGAGAAGCACCTGAAAAAATGTTCAACATCCTTAATCATCAGGGAAATGCAAATCAAAACAACCCTGAGATTCCACCTCACACCAGTCAGAATGGCTAAAATCAAAAATTCAGGTGACAGCAGATGCTGGCGTGGATGTGGAGAAAGAGGAACACTCCTCCATTGTTGGTGGGATTGCAGGCTTGTACAACCACTCTGGAAATCAGTCTGGCGGTTCCTCAGAAAATTGGACATAGTACTACCGGAGGATCCAGCAATACCTCTACTGGGCATTTATCCAGAAGATGCCCCAACTGGTAAGAAGGACACATGCTCCACTATGTTCATAGCAGCCTTATTTATAATAGCCAGAAGCTGGAAAGAACCCAGATGCCCCTCAACAGAGGAATGGATACAGAAAATGTGGTACATCTACACAATGGAGTACTACTCAGCTATTAAAAAGAATGAATTTATGAAATTCCTAGCCAAATGGATGGACCTGGAGAGCATCATCCTGAGTGAGGTAACACATTCACAAAGGAACTCACACAATATATACTCACTGATAAGTGGATATTAGCCCCAAACCTAGGATTCTCAAGATATAAGGTACAATTTGCTAAACACATGAAAATCAAGAAGAATGAAGACTGAAGTGTGGACGCTATCCCCTCCTTAGAATTGGGAACAAAACACCCATGGAAGGAGTTATAGAGACAAAGTTTGGAGCTGAGATGAAAGGATGGACCATGTAGAGACTGCCATATCCAGGGATCCACCCCATAATCAGCATCCAAACGCTGACACCATTGCATACCCTAGAAAGATTTTATTGAAAGGACCCAGATGTAGCTATCTCTTGTGAGACTATGCTGGGGCCTAGCAAACACAGAAGTGGATGCTCACAGTCAGCTAATGGATGGATCACAGGGCTCCCAATGGAAGAGCTAGAGAAAGAACCCAAGGAGCTAAAGGGATCTGCAACCCTATAGTTGGAACAACATTATGATCCAACCAGTACCCCGGAGCTCTTGACTCTAGCTGCATATGTATCAAAAGATGGCCTAATCGGCCATCACTGGAGAGAGAGGCCCATTGGACACGCAAACTTTGTATGCCCCAGTACAGGGGAACGCCAGGGCCAAAAAGGGGGAGTGGGTGGGTAGGGCAGTGGGGGTGGATGGGTATGGGGGACGTTTAGTATAGCATTTGTAATGTAAATGAGCTAAATACCTAATAAAAAATGGAAAAAAAAATAAAATAAAAGAAAACTGATAATCATTGAAAATGATAAACACACTTGGCAGGACGGGAAATATGTCGAGAAAGTCTGAAAAACGTTAAAAATGAGAAAAACACATTGTAGGACCAGGAATATGGCAAAAAACTGTAAAAGGTGGAAAATGAGACACAAACACAAACACTGGAATATGGAATATTTCAAGAAGCACTAAAAAAGGTAGGAAATGAAAAATGCACACTCTAGTACCTGGCGAATTTCGAGAAAACTGAAAATCATGGAAAATGATAAACAAACAGTTTAGGACCTGAAATAAGGCCAAAAAACACTGAAAAAAAATGTGATAATGAGAAATGTACACTGTAGGACCCGGAGTATGAAGAGAAAACTAAACATCATTTAAAATGAGAAACACATATGGTAGGACGAATAATATGTTGAGAAAGACAGAAAATCGTTAAAAACGAGAAAAACAGATTGTAGGAACAGGAATTTGGGAAAAAAACTGAAAAAAAAATGGAAAATGAGACGCAAACACTATTTGACCTGGAATATAGCGAGAAACACTTCGAAACGTAGAAAATGAGAAATGCACTCTGTGGGACCGGGAGTATGGCGAGAAAACTGACAATCACGGAAAATTAGAAACACACACTTTAGGGCCTGAAATATGGCAGAAAACACTGAAAAATGTGGAAAACCAGAAATGCTCACTGAAGGAACTGGAATATGGTGAGAAAACTGACAATCAAGGAAAATGTGAAACTTACATGGTACGACATGAAATAAGGCGAGAAACATTGAAAAACGTGAAATATGAAAAATATACACTGTAGGACCTGGATTGTGGTGAGAAAACTGAAGAACGTGGAAAATGTGACACAAACACTGTATGACCTGGAATATGGCGAGAAACACTGAAAAACGTGAAAAATGAGAAACGCACACTGTAGGACCTGGAATATGGCAAGAAAATTGAAACACGTGGAAAATGAGACACAAACACTGTTTGACCGGGAATATGGCGAGAAACACTCAAAAACATAGAAAATGATAAATGTGCACTCTAGGACATGCAATATGGTAAGAAAAATGAAAATCATGGAAAATGATAAACGTTTTTGGAATTGAAATACGGCCAAAAACACTGAAAAAACATCAAAATGAGAAATGCACACTGTAGGAACCAGAGTATGAAAAGAAAACTGATAATCATTGAAAATGAGAAACACACATGGCAGGACGTGAAATATGTCGAGAAAGTCTGAAAAACGTTAAAAATGAGAAAAACACATTGTAGGACCAGGAATATGGCAAAAAACTGTAAAAGGTGGAAAATGAGACACAAACACAAACACTGGAATATGGAATATTTCAAGAAGCACTAAAAAAGGTAGAAAATGAAAAATGCACACTCTAGTACCTGGAGAATTTCGAGAAAACTGAAAATCATGGAAAATGATAAACAAACAGTTTAGGACCTGAAATAAGGCCAAAAAACACTGAAAAAAAATGTGATAATGAGAAATGTACACTGTAGGACCCGGAGTATGAAGAGAAAACTAAACATCATTTAAAATGAGAAACACATATGGTAGGACGAATAATATGTTGAGAAAGACAGAAAAAAGTTAAAAATGAGAAAAACAGATTGTAGGAACAGGAATTTGGGAAAAAAACTGAAAAAAAAATGGAAAATGAGACGCAAACACTATTTGACCTGGAATATAGCGAGAAACACTTCAAAACGTAGAAAATGAGAAATGCACTCTGTGGGACCGAGAGTATGGCGAGAAAACTGACAATCACGGAAAATTAGAAACACACACTTATGGCCTGAAATATGGCAGAAAACACTGAAAAATGTGGAAAACCAGAAATGCTCACTGAAGGAACTGGAATATGGTGAGAAAACTGACAATCAAGGAAAATGTGAAACTTACATGGTACGACATGAAATAAGGCGAGAAACATTGAAAAACGTGAAATATGAAAAATATACACTGTAGGACCTGGATTGTGGTGAGAAAACTGAAGAACGTGGAAAATGTGACACAAACACTGTATGACCTGGAATATGGCGAGAAACACTGAAAAACGTGAAAAATGAGAAACGCACACTGTAGGACCTGGAATATGGCAAGAAAATTGAAACACGTGGAAAATGAGACACAAACACTGTTTGACCGGGAATATGGCGAGAAACACTCAAAAACATAGAAAATGATAAATGTGCACTCTAGGACATGCAATATGGTAAGAAAAATGAAAATCATGGAAAATGATAAACGTTTTTGGAATTGAAATACGGCCAAAAACACTGAAAAAACATCAAAATGAGAAATGCACACTGTAGGAACCAGAGTATGAAAAGAAAACTGAAAATCATTGAAAATGAGAAACACACGTGGCAGGACGTGAAATATGTCGAGAAAGTCTGAAAAACGTTAAAAATGAGAAAAACACATTGTAGGACCAGGAATATGGCAAAAAACTGTAAAAGGTGGAAAATGAGACACAAACACAAACACTGGAATATGGAATATTTCAAGAAGCACTAAAAAAGGTAGAAAATGAAAAATGCACACTCTAGTACCTGGAGAATTTCGAGAAAACTGAAAATCATGGAAAATGATAAACAAACAGTTTAGGACCTGAAATAAGGCCAAAAAACACTGAAAAAAAATGTGATAATGAGAAATGTACACTGTAGGACCCGGAGTATGAAGAGAAAACTAAACATCATTTAAAATGAGAAACACATATGGTAGGACGAATAATATGTTGAGAAAGACAGAAAAACGTTAAAAATGAGAAAAACAGATTGTAGGAACAGGAATTTGGGAAAAAAACTGAAAAAAAAAATGGAAAATGAGACGCAAACACTATTTGACCTGGAATATAGCGAGAAACACTTCGAAACGTAGAAAATGAGAAATGCACTCTGTGGGACTGGGAGTATGGCGAGAAAACTGACAATCACGGAAAATTAGAAACACACACTTTAGGGCCTGAAATATGGCAGAAAACACTGAAAAATGTGGAAAACCAGAAATGCTCACTGAAGGAACTGGAATATGGTGAGAAAACTGACAATCAAGGAAAATGTGAAACTTACATGGTACGACATGAAATAAGGCGAGAAACATTGAAAAACGTGAAATATGAAAAATATACACTGTAGGACCTGGATTGTGGTGAGAAAACTGAAGAACGTGGAAAATGTGACACAAACACTGTATGACCTGGAATATGGCGAGAAACACTGAAAAACGTGAAAAATGAGAAACGCACACTGTAGGACCTGGAATATGGCAAGAAAATTGAAACACGTGGAAAATGAGACACAAACACTGTTTGACCGGGAATATGGCGAGAAACACTCAAAAACATAGAAAATGATAAATGTGCACTGTAGGACATGCAATATGGTAAGAAAAATGAAAATCATGGAAAATGATAAACGTTTTTGGAATTGAAATACGGCCAAAAACTCTGAAAAAACATCAAAATGAGAAATGCACACTGTAGGAACCAGAGTATGAAAAGAAAACTGATAATCATTGAAAATGAGAAACACACATGGCAGGACGTGAAATATGTCGAGAAAGTCTGAAAAACGTTAAAAATGAGAAAAACACATTGTAGGACCAGGAATATGGCAAAAAACTGTAAAAGGTGGAAAATGAGACACAAACACAAACACTGGAATATGGAATATTTCAAGAAGCACTAAAAAAGGTAGAAAATGAAAAATGCACACTCTAGTACCTGGAGAATTTCGAGAAAACTGAAAATCATGGAAAATGATAAACAAACAGTTTAGGACCTGAAATAAGGCCAAAAAACACTGAAAAAAAATGTGATAATGAGAAATGTACACTGTAGGACCCGGAGTATGAAGAGAAAACTAAACATCATTTAAAATGAGAAACACATATGGTAGGACGAATAATATGTTGAGAAAGACAGAAAAACGTTAAAAATGAGAAAAACAGATTGTAGGAACAGGAATTTGGGAAAAAAACTGAAAAAAAAATGGAAAATGAGACGCAAACACTATTTGACCTGGAATATAGCGAGAAACACTTAAAACGTAGAAAATGAGAAATGCACTCTGTGGGACCGGGAGTATGGCGAGAAAACTGACAATCACGGAAAATTAGAAACACACACTTTAGGGCCTGAAATATGGCAGAAAACACTGAAAAATGTGGAAAACCAGAAATGCTCACTGAAGGAACTGGAATATGGTGAGAAAACTGACAATCAAGGAAAATGTGAAACTTACATGGTTATCCCGTCCCGCGGGATTCAGTTATTCGTGGGTGCGAGGGGTTCGCAAACCTGGAAGGAAATGGGAATAAAAGAAAGAAAAGTAGGAGACCAGGAAGGGTACCTATCGAGGTCTCGTTTATTAGGCTGAAGTGCCTTCTTTTTAAAGCATACATCGCGGGGAATATGGGAGGGGTTGAGGGAGAATTATACAAAGAACAAAGAAGTGGGCATCTGCTGACATGGGGGCCGAAGTCAGGCACCAGGCAGTGGGCACTCTGGATCTTATCTCTGGAACATCGATCCTCCTTAACAGCCTTGGGGGTCAGGCTGGGCTCAGGCGTAACTCATGTCCTTGGATGGCACGGGAGTTCAGGAAGAGATAGGGAAGAGGGGACTATAATTCAGTTTTTACAGCCTCAGGTGCCAAGAAAGGAATAGGGAGGAAGGGGGTGATAACCCGCTCTTAGTACAAGGCCATTTGGCCTGTTAGGGAGATTGTGAAGGGCTCACTTTCTCTCGGGATAGTCTCTGACATCTCCCCCTTCTGAATTAAATTTAATACGGCCACACTTAACTGAGGTGATCAAATAATCTTTTCATCCTTGGATGAGCGGGCATTACCATGGCTGGGGGGACATTGACCCGATTCCTCCCGTGGGTGCTGTCACAAACCCACACTTGTGGCTCTCGGTATCTTTTGGGGAGGTGAGGCAGAGCCTTTGAAAAAATTATTAATTGTAACTGAAATTAGATACCAACCTCTTCCTAACCGGGTTTGTCTCTCAGGGAACTCAGAAACGGTCTATTTGGACCTTCCCCTGCAATACTTAGTTTGCACCCATGCTGGGCCCATACTGGAATTTCTATTTATCACGAACCAGCATGCACAATTCTGAGTTTTGTGCAACTCCTGTAGGAGAATTATCAACCTCAGACTCAGTAAGGCCTCTGTAAGCATGCCAATTGTAACACCACAATTTGTGGCTCTTAAGCTATGACAAGAGCTGGAGGTCACCCTTCCTTGTCCCTATTGTCTCTAAAGCCTGAGGAACGAAGGGGACTCTGCACTAGCAGCAAGGGTGGAAAATTGGAGACGAGTCACTGTTTCTGTCTCGGTGGGAGGAGGATCTTCTCGTCTGAGTCTCGTATTTCCAGCTGATGGTAGTGTACTGTAACCGGCTTACTTAAAGCAGCTTTAATCTGTGACTTAACAAAACTGGTTAATCCTTTAAAGGCCCAGGGACCAAAAGACAAAAGCAGCAAAATACCCAAGAAAGGTCTCAAAAGTGTGGGAAGCAAGGTAGTGACCCAAGGAGAAGTAGAAAACCAATTTTTATACCAAAATTCTTGTTTCTCTCTGTTGTTTTCTCTCTTCTAAACTAGCTCTAACTTTATCTATACTATCTTGAACTAAACCTGTCTTGTCAGAGTAAAGACAACATTCTTTTAATACCTGAAATTTCTGTCTTTGTAGTCTTAATATGTTATATCCTGTCTTATTGTTGAGACCACTACTTTTAAGACATTAACCTTTGCCTCTAATTTTTATCTACAATAAGTTGCTAATATTCTTATGTATATCATTAACAAAATGATCAGTATGCAGCTGTTGATCTAAAGCTGTGGTAGATATTGAAGTTAAAATTGAAACTAAAGCAGTAAATCTAAAAATTGCTCACTTGACCTTTTCCAAGTTTGTATTTCTGAATTTTTTAAACTAAGGATTATTTCCTAATTTTAACAGGCAGCAAAACATAAGGAGGTCTCTTTAACAAAATCATAACAGCAAATTCCTTATCTAAATTAGGATCCACAGGATTAGTTAATTGACAACAATTACAACGAATATGAAAAGACTTGTCAAGATTGGTGATCTTAACTCTTAAAATTATCTAACAATATAGCATACACGTAAGGTACAAAAGCTTTCACAGCTATAGGGGAGTTGGCCTGAATGGCCAAAAACAGTGTCTCTGATGAAATCTTGTTAAATACACTGTAGCAATCTCTCTGCCCCACGGGTCATCATTTATAGTCGTCCTCAAGTGGACACTAGGTCGGCTCTCCTTGTTGTAGCCCATGGCGAAGATAGGAAGTTTCTTCATCTTGTTTGTAAGTGTCTGCTCTCTCTGATTCTTCTTTTTCTGTGCACTCAACACAGCTTTTTTGTCATCACTGCCAGGGCACTTATGAACTCACAGGTCGGTCTGTCACACGAATCATACTGGAAGCTAGCATGCTTTTGCAGCATTCTGTGGATAAAACAGAAACACCGCCCCCTTTTCCCCATAATAACCTTCTGTTTAGGCTCATGCCATGTGTCAATGAGTGGATCCTTTTCATCTCACCTAGACATGATTATGTCTAGTTTTAAGATACTATGAGACATTTATTAAGTTCTTAGACATTTAAATTTTAAAACTCTTAACAATAAAAGTATGATTTAAATAATGTACAGGGGGTATAATTTTTCCCCTTTTTTGTTTTTAAGAAGATAAGAGTTTTAAAGTTTTATAATACCTTGTCTTTGAGAATTAAAAATTTTTGACAAAACCACTTAAATACTGGACTGTTATAGTTGGTTTTAATATAACATGAACAGTGACTAAGTACACTTTCAATTGTTTCTCTTGAAGAGAGATTGTAACTAGAATGTTTGAAAAGTTATTATAGTCACATGCGTATAATTTATATATTTATTAATCAGAAATAAGAGAAAGTCTTTAAGTTGTCTCTGTAAATAACTATCTTCTAGGGAAAAACAGTTTGATCAGTAAGTCTAAAACCCAAATAATTATAAGGATCCTGGGTTTGTATCTTTTTAGGAGATATCTGTAATCTTTATCAGTTAAAGCTTTATGTAAACCTCTATAACACAAAAGCAAATCCTGGGGGTCTTTTCCAGGCTACCTAGGACAATTTCCTAACTGTCTAAAAACAGTCTTCTTAAAGAAACAGTATTTTTTTTTCCTTAAGTTGCATAAGCAATCGCAAGCTAGAGAATTAATATTGACTATTAATATACAACTTAAAGTTTGATTGTTTAACATTATTAAACACCATCTTTAGTACACAATTTAATTATCTGTGCTGAAACAGGAGGAAACTCAAAAGAATAATCATGTGATTTAAATCACATATACTTTTCTCTCATATAAAGGCTATTTTTTAAACACAGTAAATGGGATGCATGCATGCATGAATTTTAGAAGACATACAAACATGTATGAAATAATTTTTTTAACTATCTTAGGATAATGATTATCAATTTTACTTTATATGATGGTATGTTTAGAACAACATCTGGCTAGGTCTGTAATAAGGCTCTAAGAAGTGCCATACAAGCTGCGCTGAGGCTGCTCCCCTCTGAGCTCAGCCTTAACCCAGATGCAAACCTTTTTTAATCTAAACACTCTGCCAGAATCTTGGCTCAAAGACTATCTCTATGTAGAAGTATCCTTAAAGACCTGTTTTCTTGTGTTTGTTCATGTTGTTTAGAAAGATTCTAACCTTGAGTTCCCAATTTTAAGCTAATTTTTTGTTATAAGCAAAAGGCTGCCTGCCCCATTAAGAGCTCCGTTTGCAATCGGGCCCTCAGCAAGGCTTTTTCAGCTGTACTTGGCTCCCAGCCACAGTGTAGCTAACTTAACAACTTGTGCTGTGTAATTTTGAAACTGCTTTTTAAACAAGTTTTAACCATTTATATTTTTCAACATGAAACACAGAACAATAATCATTTAAACAACATAACAAAAACAAACATGACAGACATATGGACAATTTGTTTTGATGCATCACAAACAGACAATAGACAGACAGGGAATAGAACTTGGTGTCTCAAAGGGACACAGATATACTAACCAGAGCTAAGAATATCTCTATAGGAGGCAGAGAGAAAACGGGACGTCTCCCACTTTCTCTCTGTCTCCAGGAGAGCTCTAAAATAGCTTATTTTCATTTTTTCTCCTTTTTGTTAAAAGATTTCAAACAGGGGATAACTGTTTTTCTAAAACTTATTTTCTTTCTATCATGTTCAGAGTGTACTTCCTTATCTCCTTCTTCTGGGAATACTTCCAGAGAAGGGAGAGGAGATACAGTGACTGCTTCTGATAGTTACTCTTCAATAAGAAAAAAAAAAACAATTGTAGGGACTGCATCGGGACAGAAAAGACAGTTGCAGGGACCACATCGGAACCCTCATTAGCTAGTTTATCATTTAAATCTCTACCTACCTTTCACCATTTTTTTTCAACGTATCTCTGCTTTATCTATAATAAACCATGGACATATCTGGTCTATGAAAATAAAAAGTCTATCTAATCTTGTTTTTTAACTCGTACTCTTATTTCTCTGAGAGCGATCTTTAAACCTTTGATGAAGGTTGCCTCTTTAGATAGCTTATGTCCCATAACCTGAAGTGGAGATGACTCAACTCACCAAGGACTTCTCGCTCTTCCGTGAGCAGCGGAAGGTGTCCTTCACTACTTCTGAATTCTTGGGGTCGCGACGAACTTCTCTGGAACCTCCACTGATAAGGAATTACGATCCGGACCTCACCCCACGTTGGGCGCCACTTATCCCGTCCCGCGGGATTCAGTTATTCGTGGGTGCGAGGAGGACCGCAAACATGGAAGGAAATGGGAATAAAGGAAAGAAAAGTAGGAGACCAGGAAGGGTACCTATCGAGGGCTCCTTTATTAGGCTGAAGTGCCTTCTTTTTAAAGCATACAACGCGGGGAATATGGGAGGGGTCGAGAGAGAATTATACAAAGAACAAAGAAGTGGGCATCTGCTGACATGGGGGCCGAAGTCAGGCACCAGGCAGTGGGCACTCTGGATCTTATCTCTGGAACATCGATCCTCCTTAACAGCCTTGGGGGTCAGGCTGGGCTCAGGCGTAACTCATGTCCTTGGATGGCATGGGAGTTCAGGAAGAGATAGGGAAGAGGGGACTATAATTCAGCTTTTACAGCCTCAGGTGCCAAGAAAGGAATAGGGAGGAAGGGGGTGATAACCCGCTCTTAGTACAAGGCCATTTGGCCTGTTAGGGAGATTGTGAAGGGCTCACTTTCTCACGGGATAGTCTCTGACACATGGTACGACATGAAATAAGGCGAGAAACATTGAAAAACTTGAAATATGAAAAATATACACTGTAGGACCTGGATTGTGGTAAGAAAACTGAAGAACGTGGAAAATGTGACACAAACACTGTATGACCTGGAATATGGCAAGAAACACTGAAAAACGTGAAAAATGAGAAACGCACAGTGTAGGACCTGGAATATGGCAAGAAAATTGAAACACGTGGAAAATGAGACACAAACACTGTTTGACCGGGAATATGGCGAGAAAACCTATAAAACATAGAAAATGATAAATGTGCACTGTAGGACATGCAATATGGTTAGAAAAATGAAAATCATGGAAAATGATAAACGTTTTTGGAATTGAAATACGGCCAAAAACACTGAAAAAACATCAAAATGAGAAATGCACAATGTAGGAACCAGAGTATGAAAAGAAAACTGATAATCATTGAAAATGAGAAACACACATGGCAGGACGTGAAATATGTCGAGAAAGTCTGAAAAACGTTAAAAATGAGAAAAACACATTGTAGGACCAGGAATATGGCAAAAAACTGTAAAAGGTGGAAAATGAGACACAAACACAAACACTGGAATATGGAATATTACAAGAAGCACTAAAAAAGGTAGGAAATGAAAATTGCACACTCTAGTACCTGGAGAATTTCGAGAAAACTGAAAATCATGGAAAATGATAAACAAACAGTTTAGGACCTGAAATAAGGCCAAAAAAACACTGAAAAAATGTGATAATGAGAAATGTACACTGTAGGACCCAGAGTATGAAGAGAAAACTAAACATCATTTAAAATGAGAAACACATATGGTAGGACGAATAATATGTTGAGAAAGACAGAAAAACGTTAAAAATGAGAAAAACAGATTGTAGAAACAGGAATTTGGGAAAAAAAACTGAAAAAAAAATGGAAAATGAGACGCAAACACTATTTTACCTGGACTATAGCGAGAAACACTTAAAAACGTAGAAAATGAGAAATGCACTCTGTGGAACCGGGAGTATGAGGAGAAAACTGAAAATCTTGGAAAATTAGAAACACACACTTTAGGGCCTGAAATATCGCAGAAAACACTGAAAAATGTGGAAAACCAGAAATGCTCACTGAAGGAACTGGAATATGGTGAGAAAACTGGCAATCAAGGAAAATGAGAAATTTACATGGTACGACATGAAATAAGGCGAGAAACATTGAAAAACGTGAAATATGAAAAATATACACTGTAGGACCTGGATTGTGGTGAGAAAACTGAAGAACGTGGAAAATGTGACACAAACACTGTATGACCTGGAATATGGGGAGAAACACTGAAAAACGTGAAAAATGAGAAACGCACACTGTAGGACCTGGAATATGGCAAGAAAATTGAAACACGTGGAA
This sequence comes from Mus spretus, assembly GCA_921997135.2. Lineage (NCBI taxonomy): Eukaryota > Metazoa > Chordata > Mammalia > Rodentia > Muridae > Mus > Mus spretus. Next base: position 4,666 of record CAKLHJ020000081.1, on the reverse strand, counting down.
AATGAGACACAAAAACTGTTTGACCGGGAATATGGCGAGAAACACTCAAAAACATAGAAAATGATAAATGTGCACTGTAGGACATGCAATATGGTAAGAAAAATGAAAATCATGGAAAATGATAAACGTTTTTGGAATTGAAATACAGCCAAAAACTCTGAAAAAACATCAAAATGAGAAATGCACACTGTAGGAACCAGAGTATGAAAAGAAAACTGATAATCATTGAAAATGAGAAACACACATGGCAGGACGTGAAATATGTCGAGAAAGTCTGAAAAACGTTAAAAATGAGAAAAACACATTGTAGGACCAGGAATATGGCAAAAAACTGTAAAAGGTGGAAAATGAGACACAAACACAAACACTGGAATATGGAATATTTCAAGAAGCACTAAAAAAGGTAGGAAATGAAAAATGCACACTCTAGTACCTGGAGAATTTCGAGAAAACTGAAAATCATGGAAAATGATAAACAAACAGTTTAGGACCTGAAATAAGGCCAAAAAACATTGAAAAAAAATGTGATAATGAGAAATGTACACTGTAGGACCCGGAGTATGAAGAGAAACCTAAACATCATTTAAAATGAGAAACACATATGGTAGGACGAATAATATGTTGAGAAAGACAGAAAAACGTTAAAAATGAGAAAAACAGATTGTAGGAACAGGAATTTGGGAAAAAAACTGAAAAAAAAATGGAAAATGAGACGCAAACACTATTTGACCTGGAATATAGCGAGAAACACTTCGAAACGTAGAAAATGAGAAATGCACTCTGTGGGACTGGGAGTATGGCGAGAAAACTGACAATCACTGAAAATTAGAAACACACACTTTAGGGCCTGAAATATCGCAGAAAACACTGAAAAATGTGGAAAACCAGAAATGCTCACTGAAGGAACTGGAATATGGTGAGAAAACTGGCAATCAAGGAAAATGAGAAATTTACATGGTACGACATGAAATAAGGCGAGAAACATTGAAAAACGTGAAATATGAAAAATATACACTGTAGGACCTGGATTGTGGTGAGAAAACTGAAGAACGTGGAAAATGTGACACAAACACTGTATGACCTGGAATATGGCGAGAAACACTGAAAAACGTGAAAAATGAGAAACGCACACTGTAGGACCTGGAATATGGCAAGAAAATTGAAACACGTGGAAAATGAGACACAAAAACTGTTTGACCGGGAATATGGCGAGAAACACTCAAAAACATAGAAAATGATAAATGTGCACTGTAGGACATGCAATATGGTAAGAAAAATGAAAATCATGGAAAATGATAAACGTTTTTGGAATTGAAATACAGCCAAAAACTCTGAAAAAACATCAAAATGAGAAATGCACACTGTAGGAACCAGAGTATGAAAAGAAAACTGATAATCATTGAAAATGAGAAACACACATGGCAGGACGTGAAATATGTCGAGAAAGTCTGAAAAACGTTAAAAATGAGAAAAACACATTGTAGGACCAGGAATATGGCAAAAAACTGTAAAAGGTGGAAAATGAGACACAAACACAAACACTGGAATATGGAATATTTCAAGAAGCACTAAAAAAGGTAGGAAATGAAAAATGCACACTCTAGTACCTGGAGAGTTTCGAGAAAACTGAAAATCATGGAAAATGATAAACAAACAGTTTAGGACCTGAAATAAGGCCAAAAAACACTGAAAAAAATGTGATAATGAGAAATGTACACTGTAGGACCCGGAGTATGAAGAGAAAACTTAACATCATTTAAAATGAGAAACACATCTTTGTCCGGGACCCGCCGAACTTGGGAAGTTAGTCTGAACAGGTGAGAGGGTGCGCCAGAGAACCTGACAGCTTCTGGAAGAGGCAGAGGCACAAGGCCGCTGAGGCAGCACCCTTTGTGGGCAGGGGACACCTGGCCACAGTCCGGACCGGAGGACAGCTGCCCGCCCGGCTGGGGAGTCGCCCTGGGCCACAGCAGCAGCGGTCGCCATCTTTGTCCGGGACCCGCCGAACTTAGGAGGTTGGTCTAAACAGGGGACAACTGGCCACAGTCCAGACCGGAGGACGAGTGCCCGCCCAGCTGGGGAGACGCCCTAAGCCAGAGCAGCAGCGGTCGCCATCTTTGTCCGGGACCCGCCGAACTTAGTAAATTGGTCTGAACAGGTGAGAGGGTGCGCCAGAGAGCCTGACAGCTTCTGGAAGAGGCGGAGGCACAGGGCCGCTGAGGCAGCGCCCTTTGTGGGCAGGGGACACCTGGCCACAGTCCGGACCGGAGGACGGCTGCCCGCCCGGCTGGGGAGTCGCCCTGGGCCACAGCAGCAGCGGTCGCCATCTTTGTCCAGGACCCGCCGAACTTGGGAAGTTAGTCTGAACAGGTGAGAGGGTGCGCCAGAGAACCTGACAGCTTCTGGAAGAGGCAGAGGCACAAGGCCGCTGAGGCAGCACCCTTTGTGGGCAGGGGACACCTGGCCACAGTCCGGACCGGAGGACAGCTGCCCGCCCGGCTGGGGAGTCGCCCTGGGCCACAGCAGCAGCGGTCGCCATCTTTGTCCGGGACCCGCCGAACTTAGGAGGTTGGTCTGAACAGGTGAGAGGGTGCGCCAGAGAACCTGACAGCTTCTGGAAGAGGCAGAAGCACAGAGCCGCTGAGGCAGCACCCTTTGTGGGCAGGGGACAGCTGGCCACAGTCCGGACCGGAGGACAGGTCCCCGCCCAGCTGGGGAGGCGCCCTAGGCCACAGCAGCAGTGGTCGCCATCCTGGTCCGGGACCCGCCGAACTTAGGAAATTAGTCTGCTTAGGTGAGAGTCTGTACCACAGAAGGTGACAGCTTCTGGGAACTGCCAAAGCAACACAGTGTCTGAGAAAGGTCCTGTTTTGGGCCTGCTTCTTCGGCCAGGAGAAGGTCCAAATACAAGATATCTGCGCACCTTCCCTATAAGAGAGCTTGCCAGCAGAGAGAGCTCAGAGCACTGAAGCTCAGAGAAGAGAACCTGGCTCCCAGGACTGCTGATAGACGGTAACAGAATCACCAGAAGAACAATCTCTAAACAGAGTCAACTATAACTACTAACTCCAGAGATTACCAGATGGCGAAAGGTAAACGAAGGAATCTTACTAACAGGAACCAAGACCACTCACCATCATCAGAACCCAGCACACCCACTTCGCCCAGTCCAGGGAACCCCAACACACCTGAGAACCTAGACATAGATTTAAAAGCATATCTCATGATGATGGTAGAGGACATCAAGAAGGACTTTAATAAATCACTTAAAGAAATACAGGAGAACACTGCTAAAGAGTTACAAGTCCTTAAAGAAAAACAGGAAAACACAATCAAACAGGTAGAAGTCCTTACAGAAAAAGAGGAAAAAACATACAAACAGGTGATGGAAATGAACAAAACCATACTAGACCTAAAAAGGGAAGTAGACACAATAAAGAAAACACAAAGTGAGGCGACGCTGGAGATAGAAACCCTAGGAAAGAAATCTGGAACCATAGATGCCAGCATCAGCAACAGAATACAAGAGATGGAAGAGAGAATCTCAGGTGCAGAAGACTCCATAGAGAACATCGGCACAACAATCAAAGAAAATGGAAAATGCAAAAAGATCCTAACTCAAAATATCCAGGAAATCCAGGACACAATGAGAAGACCAAACCTACGGATAATAGGAGTGGATGAGAATGAAGATTTTCAACTCAAAGGTCCAGCAAACATCTTCAACAAAATTATTGAAGAAAACTTCCCAAATCTAAAGAATGAGATGTCTATGAATATACAAGAAGCCTACAGAACTCCAAATAGACTGGACCAGAAAAGAAATTCCTCCCGACACATAATAATCAGAACATCAAATGCACTAAATAAAGATAGAATACTAAAAGCAGTAAGGGAAAAAGGTCAAGTAACATATAAAGGCAAGCCTATCAGAATTACACCAGATTTTTCACCAGAGACTATGAAAGCCAGAAGAGCCTGGACAGATGTTATACAGACACTAAGAGAACACAAACTGCAGCCCAGGCTACTATACCCAGCCAAACTCTCAATTATCATAGATGGAGAAACCAAAGTATTCCACGACAAAACCAAATTCACACATTATCTGTCCACGAATCCAGCCCTTCAAAGGATAATAACAGAAAAAAACCAATACAAGAACGGGAACAACGCCCTAGAAAAAACAAGAAGGTAATCCCTCAACAAACCTAAAAGAAGACAGCCACAAGAACAGAATGCCAACTTTAACAACAAAAATAACAGGAAGCAACAATTACTTTTCCTTAATATCTCTTAACATCAATGGTCTCAACTCGCCAATAAAAAGACATAGACTAACAAACTGGCTACACAAACAAGACCCAACATTTTGCTGCTTACAGGAAACTCATCTCAGAGAAAAAGATAGACACTACCTCAGAATGAAAGGCTGGAAAACAATTTTCCAAGCAAATGGTATGAAGAAACAAGCAGGAGTAGCCATCCTAATATCTGATAAGATTGACTTCCAACCCAAAGTCATCAAAAAAGACAAGGAGGGACACTTCATTCTCATCAAAGGTAAAATCCTCCAAGAGGAACTCTCAATTCTGAATATCTATGCTCCAAATACAAGAGCAGCCACATTCACTAAAGAAACTTTAGTAAAGCTCAAAGCACACAT
>CAKLHJ020000080.1:0-34647 GCA_921997135.2 Mus spretus | reverse complement strand
TTGATATACAGAAATCCCGTTTCCAACGAATATGTTTTTCAGTGTAACTCACTCATCTAATATGTTCTACAGTGTGGTTTTTATCATTTTCCACGTTTCTCATTGTAACTGATTGATATACACAAATTCCATTTCCAACGAATTTGTTTTCAGTGTTTCTCATTGTAACTCATTGATATACACAAATTCCCGTTTCAACGAATGTGTTTTTCAGTGTAACTCACTCATCTAATATGTTCTACAGTGTGGTTTTTATCACTTTTTCCTGTTTCTCATTGTAACACTCATTGATATACACAAATCCCGTTTCCAACGTATTTGTTTTTCAGTGCTTCTCATTGTAACTCATTGATATACACAAATCCCGTTTCCAACGAATGTGTTTTTCAGTGTAACTCACTCATCTAATATGTTCTACAGTGTGGTTTTTATCATTTTCCATGTTTCTCATTGTAACTCATTGATATACACAAATCCCGTTTCCAACGAATTTGTTTTTCAGTGTTTCTCATTGTAACTACTCATTGATATACACAATCCCGTTTCCAACGAATGTGTTTTTCAGTGTAACTCACTCATTTAATATGTTCTACAGTGTGGTTTTTATCATTTTCCATGTTTCTCATTGTAACTCATTGATATACACAAATCCCGTTTCCAACGAATTTGTTTTTCAGTGTTTCTCATTGTAACTACTCATTGATATACACAAATCCCGTTTCCAACGAATGTGTTTTTCAGTGTAACTCACTCATCTAATATGTTCTACAGTGTGGTTTTTATCATTTTCCATGTTTCTCATTGTAACTCATTGATATACACAAATCCCGTTTCCAACGAATTTGTTTTTCAATGTTTCTCATTGTAACTACTCATTGATATACACAAATCCCGTTTCCAACGAATGTGTTTTTCAGTTTAACTCACTCATCTAATATGTTCTACAGTGTGGTTTTTATCATTTTCCATTATTTCTCATTGTAACTCATTGATATACACAAATCCCGTTTCCAACGAATTTGTTTTTCAGTGTTTCTCATTGTAACTACTCATTGATATACACAAATCCCGTTTCCAACGAATGTGTTTCTCAGTGTAATTCACTCATCTAATATGTTCTAAGTGTGGTTTTTATCATTTTCCATGTTTCTCATTGTAACTCATTGATATACAGAAATCCCGTTTCCAACGAATATGTTTTTCAGTGTAACTCACTCATCTAATATGTTCTACAGTGTGGTTTTTATCATTTTCCACGTTTCTCATTGTAACTGATTGATATACACAAATCCCATTTCCAACGAATTTGTTTTTCAGTGTTTCTCATTGTAACTCATTGATATACACAAATCCCGTTTCCAACGAATGTGTTTTTCAGTGTAACTCACTCATCTAATATGTTCTACAGTGTGGTTTTTATCACTTTCCATGTTTCTCATTGTAACACATTGATATACACAAATCCCGTTTCCAACGAATTTGTTTTTCAGTGCTTCTCATTGTAACTCATTGATATACACAAATCCCGTTTCCAACGAATGTGTTTTTCAGTGTAACTCACTCATTTAATATGTTCTACAGTGTGGTTTTTATCATTTTCCATGTTTCTCATTGTAACTCATTGATATACACAAATCCCGTTTCCAACGAATTTGTTTTTCAGTGTTTCTCATTGTAACTACTCATTGATATACACAAATCCCGTTTCCAACGAATGTGTTTTTCAGTGTAACTCACTCATCTAATATGTTCTACAGTGTGGTTTTTATCATTTTCCATGTTTCTCATTGTAACTCATTGATATACACAAATCCCGTTTCCAACGAATTTGTTTTTCAATGTTTCTCATTGTAACTACTCATTGATATACACAAATCCCGTTTCCAACGAATGTGTTTTTCAGTTTAACTCACTCATCTAATATGTTCTACAGTGTGGTTTTTATCATTTTCCATGTTTCTCATTGTAACTCATTGATATACACAAATCCCGTTCCAACGAATTTGTTTTTCAGTGTTTCTCATTGTAACTACTCATTGATATACACAAATCCCGTTTCCAACGAAAGTGTTTCTCAGTGTAACTCACTCATCTAATATGTTCTACAGTGTGGTTTTTATCATTTTCCATGTTTCTCATTGTAACTCATTGATATACAGAAATCCCGTTTCCAACGAATATGTTTTTCAGTGTAACTCACTCATCTAATATGTTCTACAGTGTGGTTTTTATCATTTTCCACGTTTCTCATTGTAACTGATTGATATACACAAATCCCATTTCCAACGAATTTGTTTTTCAGTGTTTCTCATTGTAACTCATTGATATACACAAATCCCGTTTCCAACGAATGTGTTTTTCAGTGTAACTCACTCATCTAATATGTTCTACAGTGTGGTTTTTATCACTTTCCATGTTTCTCATTGTAACACATTGATATACACAAATCCCGTTTCCAACGAATTTGTTTTTCAGTGCTTCTCATTGTAACTCATTGATATACACAAATCCCGTTTCCAACGAATGTGTTTTTCAGTGTAACTCACTCATCTAATATGTTCTACAGTGTGGTTTTTATCATTTTCCATGTTTCTCATTGTAACTCATTGATATACACAAATCCCGTTTCCAACGAATTTGTTTTTCAATGTTTCTCATTGTAACTACTCATTGATATACACAAATCCCGTTTCCAACGAATGTGTTTTTCAGTGTAACTCACTCATCTAATATGTTCTACAGTGTGGTTTTTATCATTTTCCATGTTTCTCATTGTAACTCATTGATATACACAAATCCCGTTTCCAAGGAATGTGTTTTTCAGTGTAACTCACTCATCTAATATGTTCTACAGTGTGGTTTTTATCATTTTCCATGTTTCTCATTGTAACTGATAGATATACACAAATCCCGTTTCCAACGAATTTGTTTTTCAGTGTTTCTCATTGTAACTCATTGATATACACAAATCACGTTTCCAACGAATGTGTTTTTCAGTGTAACTCACTCATCTAATATGTTCTACAGTGTGGTTTTTATCATTTTCCATGTTTCTCATTGTACCTCATTTATATACACAAATCCCGTTTCAAACGAATTTGTTTTTCAGTGTTTCTCATTGTAACTACTCATTGATATACACAAATCCCGTTTCCAACGAATGTGTTTTTCAGTGTAACTCACTCAACTAATATGTTCTACATTGTGGTTTTTGTCATTTTCCATGTTTCTCATTGTAACTCATTGATATACACAAATCCCGTTTCCAACGAATTAGTTTTTCAGTGTTTCTCATTGTAACTACTCATTGATATACACAAATCCCGTTTCCAACGAATGTGTTTTTCAGTGTAACTCACTCATCTAATATGTTCTACAGTGTGGTTTTTATCATTTTCCATGTTTCTCATTGTAACTCATTGATATACACAAATCCCGTTTCCAACGAATTTGTTTTTCAGTGTTTCTCATTGTAACTACTCATTGATATACACAAATCCCGTTTCCAACGAATTTGTTTTTCAGTGTTTCTCATTGTAACTACTCATTGATATACACAAATCCCGTTTCCAACGAATGTGTTTCTCAGTGTAACTCACTCATCTAATATGTTCTACAGTGTGGTTTTTATCATTTTCCATGTTTCTCATTGTAACTCATTGATATACAGAAATCCCGTTTCCAACGAATATGTTTTTCAGTGTAACTCACTCATCTAATATGTTCTACAGTGTGGTTTTTATCATTTTCCACGTTTCTCATTGTAACTGATTGATATACACAAATCCCATTTCCAACGAATTTGTTTTTCAGTGTTTCTCATTGTAACTCATTGATATACACAAATCCCGTTTCCAACGAATGTGTTTTTCAGTGTAACTCACTCATCTAATATGTTCTACAGTGTGGTTTTTATCACTTTCCATGTTTCTCATTGTAACACATTGATATACACAAATCCCGTTTCCAACGAATTTGTTTTTCAGTGCTTCTCATTGTAACTCATTGATATACACAAATCCCGTTTCCAACGAATGTGTTTTTCAGTGTAACTCACTCATTTAATATGTTCTACAGTGTGGTTTTTATCATTTTCCATGTTTCTCATTGTAACTCATTGATATACACAAATCCCGTTTCCAACGAATTTGTTTTTCAGTGTTTCTCATTGTAACTACTCATTGATATACACAAATCCCGTTTCCAACGAATGTGTTTTTCAGTGTAACTCACTCATCTAATATGTTCTACAGTGTGGTTTTTATCATTTTCCATGTTTCTCATTGTAACTCATTGATATACACAAATCCCGTTTCCAACGAATTTGTTTTTCAATGTTTCTCATTGTAACTACTCATTGATATACACAAATCCCGTTTCCAACGAATGTGTTTTTCAGTTTAACTCACTCATCTAATATGTTCTACAGTGTGGTTTTTATCATTTTCCATGTTTCTCATTGTAACTCATTGATATACACAAATCCCGTTTCCAACGAATTTGTTTTTCAGTGTTTCTCATTGTAACTACTCATTGATATACACAAATCCCGTTTCCAACGAAAGTGTTTCTCAGTGTAACTCACTCATCTAATATGTTCTACAGTGTGGTTTTTATCATTTTCCATGTTTCTCATTGTAACTCATTGATATACAGAAATCCCGTTTCCAACGAATATGTTTTTCAGTGTAACTCACTCATCTAATATGTTCTACAGTGTGGTTTTTATCATTTTCCACGTTTCTCATTGTAACTGATTGATATACACAAATCCCATTTCCAACGAATTTGTTTTTCAGTGTTTCTCATTGTAACTCATTGATATACACAAATCCCGTTTCCAACGAATGTGTTTTTCAGTGTAACTCACTCATCTAATATGTTCTACAGTGTGGTTTTTATCACTTTCCATGTTTCTCATTGTAACACATTGATATACACAAATCCCGTTTCCAACGAATTTGTTTTTCAGTGCTTCTCATTGTAACTCATTGATATACACAAATCCCGTTTCCAACGAATGTGTTTTTCAGTGTAACTCACTCATCTAATATGTTCTACAGTGTGGTTTTTATCATTTTCCATGTTTCTCATTGTAACTCATTGATATACACAAATCCCGTTTCCAACGAATTTGTTTTTCAATGTTTCTCATTGTAACTACTCATTGATATACACAAATCCCGTTTCCAACGAATGTGTTTTTCAGTGTAACTCACTCATCTAATATGTTCTACAGTGTGGTTTTTATCATTTTCCATGTTTCTCATTGTAACTCATTGATATACACAAATCCCGTTTCCAAGGAATGTGTTTTCAGTGTAACTCACTCATCTAATATGTTCTACAGTGTGGTTTTTATCATTTTCCATGTTTCTCATTGTAACTGATAGATATACACAAATCCCGTTTCCAACGAATTTGTTTTTCAGTGTTTCTCATTGTAACTCATTGATATACACAAATCACGTTTCCAACGAATGTGTTTTTCAGTGTAACTCACTCATCTAATATGTTCTACAGTGTGGTTTTTATCATTTTCCATGTTTCTCATTGTACCTCATTTATATACACAAATCCCGTTTCAAACGAATTTGTTTTTCAGTGTTTCTCATTGTAACTACTCATTGATATACACAAATCCCGTTTCCAACGAATGTGTTTTTCAGTGTAACTCACTCATCTAATATGTTCTACATTGTGGTTTTTGTCATTTTCCATGTTTCTCATTGTAACTCATTGATATACACAAATCCCGTTTCCAACGAATTAGTTTTTCAGTGTTTCTCATTGTAACTACTCATTGATATACACAAATCCCGTTTCCAACGAATGTGTTTTTCAGTGTAACTCACTCATCTAATATGTTCTACAGTGTGGTTTTTATCATTTTCCATGTTTCTCATTGTAACTCATTGATATACACAAATCCCGTTTCCAACGAATTTGTTTTTCAGTGTTTCTCATTGTAACTACTCATTGATATACACAAATCCCGTTTCCAACGAATTTGTTTTTCAGTGTTTCTCATTGTAACTACTCATTGATATACACAAATCCCGTTTCCAACGAATGTGTTTCTCAGTGTAACTCACTCATCTAATATGTTCTACAGTGTGGTTTTTATCATTTTCCATGTTTCTCATTGTAACTCATTGATATACAGAAATCCCGTTTCCAACGAATATGTTTTTCAGTGTAACTCACTCATCTAATATGTTCTACAGTGTGGTTTTTATCATTTTCCACGTTTCTCATTGTAACTGATTGATATACACAAATCCCATTTCCAACGAATTTGTTTTTCAGTGTTTCTCATTGTAACTCATTGATATACACAAATCCCGTTTCCAACGAATGTGTTTTTCAGTGTAACTCACTCATCTAATATGTTCTACAGTGTGGTTTTTATCACTTTCCATGTTTCTCATTGTAACACATTGATATACACAAATCCCGTTTCCAACGAATTTGTTTTTCAGTGCTTCTCATTGTAACTCATTGATATACACAAATCCCGTTTCCAACGAATGTGTTTTTCAGTGTAACTCACTCATCTAATATGTTCTACAGTGTGGTTTTTATCATTTTCCATGTTTCTCATTGTAACTCATTGATATACACAAATCCCGTTTCCAACGAATATATTTTACAGTGTAACTCACTCATCTAATATGTTCTACAGTGTGGTTTTTATCATTTTCCACGTTACTCATTGTAACTGATTGATATACACAAATCCCATTTCCAACGAATTTGTTTTTCAGTGTTTCTCATTGTAACTCATTGATATACACAAATCCCGTTTCCAACGAATGTGTTTTTCAGTGTAACTCACTCATCTAATATGTTTTAAAGTGTGGTTTTTATCATTTTCCATGTTTCTCATTGTAACTCATTGATATACACAATCCCGTTTCCAACAAATGTGTTTTTCAGTGTAACTCACTCATCTAATATGTTCTACAGTGTGGTTTTTATCATTTTCCATGTTTCTCATTGTAACTCATTGATATACACAAATCCCGTTTCCAACGAATGTGTTTTTCAGTGTAACTCACTCATCTAATATGTTCTACAGTGTGGTTTTTATCATTTTCCACGTTTCTCATTGTAACTGATTGATATACACAAATTCCATTTCCAACGAATTCGTTTTTCAGTGTTTCTCATTGTAACTCATTGATATACACAAATCCCGTTTCCAACGAATGTGTTTTTCAGTGTAACTCACTCATCTAATATGTTCTACAGTGTGGTTTTTATCACTTTCCATGTTTCTCATTGTAACACATTGATATACACAAATCCCGTTTCCAACGTATTTGTTTTTCAGTGCTTCTCATTGTAACTCATTGATATACACAAATCCCGTTTCCAACGAATGTGTTTTTCAGTGTAACTCACTCATCTAATATGTTCTACAGTGTGGTTTTTATCATTTTCCATGTTTCTCATTGTAACTCATTGATATACACAAATCCCGTTTCCAACGAATTTGTTTTTCAGTGTTTCTCATTGTAACTACTCATTGATATACACAATCCCGTTTCCAACTAATGTGTTTTTCAGTGTAACTCACTCATTTAATATGTTCTACAGTGTGGTTTTTATCATTTTCCATGTTTCTCATTGTAACTCATTGATATACACAAATCCCGTTTCCAACGAATTTGTTTTTCAGTGTTTCTCATTGTAACTACTCATTGATATACACAAATCCCGTTTCCAACGAATGTGTTTTTCAGTGTAACTCACTCATCTAATATGTTCTACAGTGTGGTTTTTATCATTTTCCATGTTTCTCATTGTAACTCATTGATATACACAAATCCCGTTTCCAACGAATTTGTTTTTCAATGTTTCTCATTGTAACTACTCATTGATATACACAAATCCCGTTTCCAACGAATGTGTTTTTCAGTTTAACTCACTCATCTAATATGTTCTACAGTGTGGTTTTTATCATTTTCCATGTTTCTCATTGTAACTCATTGATATACACAAATCCCGTTTCCAACGAATTTGTTTTTCAGTGTTTCTCATTGTAACTACTCATTGATATACACAAATCCCGTTTCCAACGAATGTGTTTCTCAGTGTAACTCACTCATCTAATATGTTCTACAGTGTGGTTTTTATCATTTTCCATGTTTCTCATTGTAACTCATTGATATACAGAAATCCCGTTTCCAACGAATATGTTTTTCAGTATAACTCACTCATCTAATATGTTCTACAGTGTGGTTTTTATCATTTTCCACGTTTCTCATTGTAACTGATTGATATAAACAAATCCCATTTCCAACGAATTTGTTTTTCAGTGTTTCTCATTGTAACTCATTGATATACACAAATCCCGTTTCCAACGAATGTGTTTTTCAGTGTAACTCACTCATCTAATATGTTCTACAGTGTGGTTTTTATCATTTTCCATGTTTCTCATTGTAACTCATTGATATACACAAATCCCGTTTCCAACGAATTTGTTTTTCAATGTTTCTCATTGTAACTACTCATTGATATACACAAATCCCGTTTCCAACGAATGTGTTTTTCAGTGTAACTCACTCATCTAATATGTTCTACAGTGTGGTTTTTATCATTTTCCATGTTTCTCATTGTAACTCATTGATATACACAAATCCCGTTTCCAAGGAATGTGTTTTTCAGTGTAACTCACTCATCTAATATGTTCTACAGTGTGGTTTTTATCATTTTCCATGTTTCTCATTGTAACTGATAGATATACACAAATCCCGTTTCCAACGAATTTGTTTTTCAGTGTTTCTCATTGTAACTCATTGATATACACAAATCACGTTTCCAACGAATGTGTTTTTCAGTGTAACTCACTCATCTAATATGTTCTACAGTGTGGTTTTTATCATTTTCCATGTTTCTCATTGTACCTCATTTATATACACAAATCCCGTTTCAAACGAATTTGTTTTTCAGTGTTTCTCATTGTAACTACTCATTGATATACACAAATCCCGTTTCCAACGAATGTGTTTTTCAGTGTAACTCACTCATCTAATATGTTCTACATTGTGGTTTTTGTCATTTTCCATGTTTCTCATTGTAACTCATTGATATACACAAATCCCGTTTCCAACGAATTAGTTTTTCAGTGTTTCTCATTGTAACTACTCATTGATATACACAAATCCCGTTTCCAACGAATGTGTTTTTCAGTGTAACTCACTCATCTAATATGTTCTACAGTGTGGTTTTTATCATTTTCCATGTTTCTCATTGTAACTCATTGATATACAGAAATCCCTTTTCCAACGAATGTGTTTTTCAGTGTAACTCACTCATCTAATATGTTCTACAGTTTGGTTTTTATCATTTTCCATGTTTCTCATTGTAACTCATTGATATACACAAATCCCGTTTCCAACGAATTTGTTTTTCAGTGTTTCTCATTGTAACTACTCATTGATATACACAATCCCGTTTCCAACGAATGTGTTTTTCAGTGTAACTCACTCATTTAATATGTTCTACAGTGTGGTTTTTATCATTTTCCATGTTTCTCATTGTAACTCATTGATATACACAAATCCCGTTTCCAACGAATTTGTTTTTCAGTGTTTCTCATTGTAACTACTCATTGATATACACAAATCCCGTTTCCAACGAATGTGTTTTTCAGTGTAACTCACTCATCTAATATGTTCTACAGTGTGGTTTTTATCATTTTCCATGTTTCTCATTGTAACTCATTGATATACACAAATCCCGTTTCCAACGAATTTGTTTTTCAATGTTTCTCATTGTAACTACTCATTGATATACACAAATCCCGTTTCCAACGAATGTGTTTTTCAGTTTAACTCACTCATCTAATATGTTCTACAGTGTGGTTTTTATCATTTTCCATGTTTCTCATTGTAACTCATTGATATACACAAATCCCGTTTCCAACGAATTTGTTTTTCAGTGTTTCTCATTGTAACTACTCATTGATATACACAAATCCCGTTTCCAACGAATGTGTTTCTCAGTGTAACTCACTCATCTAATATGTTCTACAGTGTGGTTTTTATCATTTTCCATGTTTCTCATTGTAACTCATTGATATACAGAAATCCCGTTTCCAACGAATATGTTTTTCAGTATAACTCACTCATCTAATATGTTCTACAGTGTGGTTTTTATCATTTTCCACGTTTCTCATTGTAACTGATTGATATACACAAATCCCATTTCCAACGAATTTGTTTTTCAGTGTTTCTCATTGTAACTCATTGATATACACAAATCCCGTTTCCAACGAATGTGTTTTTCAGTGTAACTCACTCATCTAATATGTTCTACAGTGTGGTTTTTATCACTTTCCATGTTTCTCATTGTAACACATTGATATACACAAATCCCGTTTCCAACGAATTTGTTTTTCAGTGCTTCTCATTGTAACTCATTGATATACACAAATCCCGTTTCCAACGAATGTGTTTTTCAGTGTAACTCACTCATCTAATATGTTCTACAGTGTGGTTTTTATCATTTTCCATGTTTCTCATTGTAACTCATTGATATACACAAATCCCGTTTCCAACGAATTTGTTTTTCAATGTTTCTCATTGTAACTACTCATTGATATACACAAATCCCGTTTCCAACGAATGTGTTTTTCAGTGTAACTCACTCATCTAATATGTTCTACAGTGTGGTTTTTATCATTTTCCATGTTTCTCATTGTAACTCATTGATATACACAAATCCCGTTTCCAAGGAATGTGTTTTTCAGTGTAACTCACTCATCTAATATGTTCCACAGTGTGGTTTTTATCATTTTCCATGTTTCTCATTGTAACTGATAGATATACACAAATCCCGTTTCCAACGAATTTGTTTTTCAGTGTTTCTCATTGTAACTCATTGATATACACAAATCACGTTTCCAACGAATGTGTTTTTCAGTGTAACTCACTCATCTAATATGTTCTACAGTGTGGTTTTTATCATTTTCCATGTTTCTCATTGTACCTCATTTATATACACAAATCCCGTTTCAAACGAATTTGTTTTTCAGTGTTTCTCATTGTAACTACTCATTGATATACACAAATCCCGTTTCCAACGAATGTGTTTTTCAGTGTAACTCACTCATCTAATATGTTCTACATTGTGGTTTTTGTCATTTTCCATGTTTCTCATTGTAACTCATTGATATACACAAATCCCGTTTCCAACGAATTAGTTTTTCAGTGTTTCTCATTGTAACTACTCATTGATATACACAAATCCCGTTTCCAACGAATGTGTTTTTCAGTGTAACTCACTCATCTAATATGTTCTACAGTGTGGTTTTTATCATTTTCCATGTTTCTCATTGTAACTCATTGATATACACAAATCCCGTTTCCAACGAATTTGTTTTTCAGTGTTTCTCATTGTAACTACTCATTGATATACACAAATCCCGTTTCCAACGAATGTGTTTCTCAGTGTAACTCACTCATCTAATATGTTCTACAGTGTGGTTTTTATCATTTTCCATGTTTCTCATTGTAACTCATTGATATACACAAATCCCGTTTCCAACGAATGTGTTTTTCAGTGTAACTCACTCATCTAATATGTTCTATAGTGTGGTTTTTATCATTTTCCACGTTTCTCATTGTAACTGATTGATATACACAAATCCCGTTTCCAACGAATTTGTTTTTCAGTGCTTCTCATTGTAACTCATAGATAAACACAAATCCCGTTTCCAACGAATGTGTTTTTCAGTGTAAGTCACTCATCTAATATGTTCTACAGTGTGGTTTTTATCATTTTCCATGTTTCTCATTGTAACTCATTGATATACACAAATCCCGTTTCAAACGAATTTGTTTTTCAGTGTTTTTCATTGTAACTACTCATTGATATACACAAATCCCGTTTCCAACGAATGTGTTTTTCAGTGTAACTCACTCATCTAATATGTTCTACAGTGTGGTTTTTATCATTTTCCATGTTTCTCATTGTAACTCATTGATATACAGAAATCCCGTTTCCAACGAATATGTTTTTCAGTGTAACTCACTCATCTAATATGTTCTACAGTGTGGTTTTTATCATTTTCCACGTTTCTCATTGTAACTGATTGATATACACAAATCCCATTTCCAACGAATTTGTTTTTCAGTGTTTCTCATTGTAACTCATTGATATACACAAATCCCGTTTCCAACGAATGTGTTTTTCAGTGTAACTCACTCATCTAATATGTTCTACAGTGTGGTTTTTATCACTTTCCATGTTTCTCATTGTAACACATTGATATACACAAATCCCGTTTCCAACGTATTTGTTTTTCAGTGCTTCTCATTGTAACTCATTGATATACACAAATCCCGTTTCCAACGAATGTGTTTTTCAGTGTAACTCACTCATCTAATATGTTCTACAGTGTGGTTTTTATCATTTTCCATGTTTCTCATTGTAACTCATTGATATACACAAATCCCGTTTCCAACGAATTTGCTTTTCAGTGTTTCTCATTGTAACTACTCATTGATATACACAATCCCGTTTCCAACGAATGTGTTTTTCTGTGTAACTCACTCATCTAATATGTTCTACAGTGTGGTTTTTATCATTTTCCATGTTTCTCATTGTAACTCATTGATATACACAAATCCCGTTTCCAACGAATTTGTTTTTCAGTGTTTCTCATTGTAACTACTCATTGATATACACAAATCCCGTTTCCAACGAATGTGTTTTTCAGTGTAACTCACTCATCTAATATGTTCTACAGTGTGGTTTTTATCATTTTCCATGTTTCTCATTGTAACTCATTGATATACACAAATCCCGTTTCCAACGAATTTGTTTTTCAATGTTTCTCATTGTAACTACTCATTGATATACACAAATCCCGTTTCCAACGAATGTGTTTTTCAGTTTAACTCACTCATCTAATATGTTCTACAGTGTGGTTTTTATCATTTTCCATGTTTCTCATTGTAACTCATTGATATACACAAATCCCGTTTCCAACGAATTTGTTTTTCAGTGTTTCTCATTGTAACTACTCATTGATATACACAAATCCCGTTTCCAACGAATGTGTTTCTCAGTGTAACTCACTC
The DNA here is from genome assembly GCA_921997135.2 of Mus spretus. Lineage (NCBI taxonomy): Eukaryota > Metazoa > Chordata > Mammalia > Rodentia > Muridae > Mus > Mus spretus. The sequence continues at coordinate 21,553 of CAKLHJ020000080.1, read as the reverse complement.
ATCTAATATGTTCTACAGTGTGGTTTTTATCATTTTCCATGTTTCTCATTGTAACTCATTGATATACAGAAATCCCGTTTCCAACGAATATGTTTTTCAGTGTAACTCACTCATCTAATATGTTCTACAGTGTGGTTTTTATCATTTTCCACGTTTCTCATTGTAGCTGATTGATATACACAAATCCCATTTCCAACGAATTTGTTTTTCAGTGTTTCTCATTGTAACTCATTGATATACACAAATCCCGTTTCCAACGAATGTGTTTTTCAGTGTAACTCACTCATCTAATATGTTCTACAGTGTGGTTTTTATCACTTTCCATGTTTCTCATTGTAAACACATTGATATACACAAATCCCGTTTCCAACGAATTTGTTTTTCAGTGCTTCTCATTGTAACTCATTGATATACACAAATCCCGTTTCCAACGAATGTGTTTTTCAGTGTAACTCACTCGTCTAATATGTTCTACAGTGTGGTTTTTATCATTTTCCATGTTTCTCATTGTAACTCATTGATATACACAAATCCCGTTTCCAACGAATTTGTTTTTCAATGTTTCTCATTGTAACTACTCATTGATATACACAAATCCCGTTTCCAACGAATGTGTTTTTCAGTGTAACTCACTCATCTAATATGTTCTACAGTGTGGTTTTTATCATTTTCCATGTTTCTCATTGTAACTCATTGATATACACAAATCCCGTTTCCAAGGAATGTGTTTTTCAGTGTAACTCACTCATCTAATATGTTCTACAGTGTGGTTTTTATCATTTTCCATGTTTCTCATTGTAACTGATAGATATACACAAATCCCGTTTCCAACGAATTTGTTTTTCAGTGTTTCTCATTGTAACTCATTGATATACACAAATCACGTTTCCAACGAATGTGTTTTTCAGTGTAACTCACTCATCTAATATGTTCTACAGTGTGGTTTTTATCATTTTCCATGTTTCTCATTGTACCTCATTTATATACACAAATCCCGTTTCAAACGAATTTGTTTTTCAGTGTTTCTCATTGTAACTCTTTGAAATACACAAATCCCGTTTCCAAAGAATGTGTTTTTCAGTGTAACTCACTCATCTAATATGTTCTACAGTGTGGTTTTTATCATTTTCCATGTTTCTCATTGTAACTCATTGATATACACAAATCCCGTTTCCAACTAATATATTTTTCAGTGTAACTCACTCATCTAATATGTTCTACAGTGTGGTTTTTATCATTTTCCACGTTTCTCATTGTAACTGATTGATATACACAAATCCCATTTCCAACGAATTTGTTTTTCAGTGTTTCTCATTGTAATCACTCATTGATATACACAAATCCCGTTTCCAACGAATGTGTTTTTCAGTGTAACTCACTCATCTAATATGTTCTACAGTGTGGTTTTTATCACTTTCCATGTTTCTCATTGTAACACATTGATATACACAAATCCCGTTTCCAACGTATTTGTTTTTCAGTGCTTCTCATTGTAACTCATTGATATACACAAATCCCGTTTCCAACGAATGTGTTTTTCAGTGTAACTCACTCATCTAATATGTTCTACAGTGTGGTTTTTATCATTTTCCATGTTTCTCATTGTAACTCATTGATATACACAAATCCCGTTTCCAACGAATTTGCTTTTCAGTGTTTCTCATTGTAACTACTCATTGATATACACAATCCCGTTTCCAACGAATGTGTTTTTCTGTGTAACTCACTCATCTAATATGTTCTACAGTGTGGTTTTTATCATTTTCCATGTTTCTCATTGTAACTCATTGATATACACAAATCCCGTTTCCAACGAATTTGTTTTTCAGTGTTTCTCATTGTAACTACTCATTGATATACACAAATCCCGTTTCCAACGAATGTGTTTTTCAGTGTAACTCACTCATCTAATATGTTCTACAGTGTGGTTTTTATCATTTTCCATGTTTCTCATTGTAACTCATTGATATACACAAATCCCGTTTCCAACGAATTTGTTTTTCAATGTTTCTCATTGTAACTACTCATTGATATACACAAATCCCGTTTCCAACGAATGTGTTTTTCAGTTTAACTCACTCATCTAATATGTTCTACAGTGTGGTTTTTATCATTTTCCATGTTTCTCATTGTAACTCATTGATATACACAAATCCCGTTTCCAACGAATTTGTTTTTCAGTGTTTCTCATTGTAACTACTCATTGATATACACAAATCCCGTTTCCAACGAATGTGTTTCTCAGTGTAACTCACTCATCTAATATGTTCTACAGTGTGGTTTTTATCATTTTCCATGTTTCTCATTGTAACTCATTGATATACAGAAATCCCGTTTCCAACGAATATGTTTTTCAGTGTAACTCACTCATCTAATATGTTCTACAGTGTGGTTTTTATCATTTTCCACGTTTCTCATTGTAACTGATTGATATACACAAATCCCATTTCCAACGAATTTGTTTTTCAGTGTTTCTCATTGTAACTCATTGATATACACAAATCCCGTTTCCAACGAATGTGTTTTTCAGTGTAACTCACTCATCTAATATGTTCTACAGTGTGGTTTTTATCATTTTCCATGTTTCTCATTGTAACTCATTGATATACACAAATCCCGTTTCCAACGAATTTGTTTTTCAATGTTTCTCATTGTAACTACTCATTGATATACACAAATCCCGTTTCCAACGAATGTGTTTTTCAGTGTAACTCAGTCATCTAATATGTTCTACAGTGTGGTTTTTATCATTTTCCATGTTTCTCATTGTAACTCATTGATATACACAAATCCCGTTTCCAAGGAATGTGTTTTTCAGTGTAACTCACTCATCTAATATGTTCTACAGTGTGGTTTTTATCATTTTCCATGTTTCTCATTGTAACTGATAGATATACACAAATCCCGTTTCCAACGAATTTGTTTTTCAGTGTTTCTCATTGTAACTCATTGATATACACAAATCACGTTTCCAAAGAATGTGTTTTTCAGTGTAACTCACTCATCTAATATGTTCTACAGTGTGGTTTTTATCATTTTCCATGTTTCTCATTGTACCTCATTTATATACACAAATCCCGATTCAAACGAATTTGTTTTTCAGTGTTTCTCATTGTAACTCTTTGAAATACACAAATCCCGTTTCCAAAGAATGTGTTTTTCAGTGTAACTCACTCATCTAATATGTTCTACAGTGTGGTTTTTATCATTTTCCATGTTTCTCATTGTAACTCATTGATATACACAAATCCCGTTTCCAACGAATATATTTTTCAGTGTAACTCACTCATCTAATATGTTCTACAGTGTGGTTTTTATCATTTTCCACGTTTCTCATTGTAACTGATTGATATACACAAATCCCATTTCCAACGAATTTGTTTTTCAGTGTTTCTCATTGTAACTCATTGATATACACAAATCCCGTTTCCAACGAATGTGTTTTTCAGTGTAACTCACTCATCTAATATGTTTTACAGTGTGGTTTTTATCATTTTCCATGTTTCTCATTGTAACTCATTGATATACACAAATCCCGTTTCCAACGAATGTGTTTTTCAGTGTAACTCACTCATCTAATATGTTCTACAGTGTGGTTTTTATCATTTTCCATGTTTCTCATTGTAACTCATTGATATACACAAATACCGTTTCCAACGAATTTGTTTTTCAGTGTTTCTCATTGTAACTACTCATTGATATACACAAATCCCGTTTCCAACGAATGTGTTTTTCAGTGTAACTCACTCATCTAATATGTTCTACATTGTGGTTTTTGTCATTTTCCATGTTTCTCATTGTAACTCATTGATATACACAAATCCCGTTTCCAACGAATTAGTTTTTCAGTGTTTCTCATTGTAACTACTCATTGATATACACAAATCCCGTTTCCAACGAATGTGTTTTTCAGTGTAACTCACTCATCTAATATGTTCTACAGTGTGGTTTTTATCATTTTCCATGTTTCTCATTGTAACTCATTGATATACACAAATCCCGTTTCCAACGAATTTGTTTTTCAGTGTTTCTCATTGTAACTACTCATTGATATACACAAATCCCGTTTCCAATGAATGTGTTTCTCAGTGTAACTCACTCATCTAATATGTTCTACAGTGTGGTTTTTATCATTTTCCATGTTTCTCATTGTAACTCATTGATATACAGAAATCCCGTTTCCAACGAATATGTTTTTCAGTGTAACTCACTCATCTAATATGTTCTACAGTGTGGTTTTTATCATTTTCCACGTTTCTCATTGTAACTGATTGATATACACAAATCCCATTTCCAACGAATTTGTTTTTCAGTGTTTCTCATTGTAACTCATTGATATACACAAATCCCGTTTCCAACGTATGTGTTTTTCAGTGTAACTCACTCATCTAATATGTTCTACAGTGTCGTTTTTATCACTTTCCATGTTTCTCATTGTAACACATTGATATACACAAATCCCGTTTCCAACGAATTTGTTTTTCAGTGTTTCTCATTGTAACTACTCATTGATATACACAAATCCCGTTTCCAACGAATGTGTTTTTCAGTGTAACTCAGTCATCTAATATGTTCTACAGTGTGGTTTTTATCATTTTCCATGTTTCTCATTGTAACTCATTGATATACACAAATCCCGTTTCCAAGGAATGTGTTTTTCAGTGTAACTCACTCATCTAATATGTTCTACAGTGTGGTTTTTATCATTTTCCATGTTTCTCATTGTAACTGATAGATATACACAAATCCCGTTTCCAACGAATTTGTTTTTCAGTGTTTCTCATTGTAACTCATTGATATACACAAATCACGTTTCCAAAGAATGTGTTTTTCAGTGTAACTCACTCATCTAATATGTTCTACAGTGTGGTTTTTATCATTTTCCATGTTTCTCATTGTACCTCATTTATATACACAAATCCCGATTCAAACGAATTTGTTTTTCAGTGTTTCTCATTGTAACTCTTTGAAATACACAAATCCCGTTTCCAAAGAATGTGTTTTTCAGTGTAACTCACTCATCTAATATGTTCTACAGTGTGGTTTTTATCATTTTCCATGTTTCTCATTGTAACTCATTGATATACACAAATCCCGTTTCCAACGAATATATTTTTCAGTGTAACTCACTCATCTAATATGTTCTACAGTGTGGTTTTTATCATTTTCCACGTTTCTCATTGTAACTGATTGATATACACAAATCCCATTTCCAACGAATTTGTTTTTCAGTGTTTCTCATTGTAACTCATTGATATACACAAATCCCGTTTCCAACGAATGTGTTTTTCAGTGTAACTCACTCATCTAATATGTTTTACAGTGTGGTTTTTATCATTTTCCATGTTTCTCATTGTAACTCATTGATATACACAAATCCCGTTTCCAACGAATGTGTTTTTCAGTGTAACTCACTCATCTAATATGTTCTACAGTGTGGTTTTTATCATTTTCCATGTTTCTCATTGTAACTCATTGATATACACAAATACCGTTTCCAACGAATTTGTTTTTCAGTGTTTCTCATTGTAACTACTCATTGATATACACAAATCCCGTTTCCAACGAATGTGTTTTTCAGTGTAACTCACTCATCTAATATGTTCTACATTGTGGTTTTTGTCATTTTCCATGTTTCTCATTGTAACTCATTGATATACACAAATCCCGTTTCCAACGAATTAGTTTTTCAGTGTTTCTCATTGTAACTACTCATTGATATACACAAATCCCGTTTCCAACGAATGTGTTTTTCAGTGTAACTCACTCATCTAATATGTTCTACAGTGTGGTTTTTATCATTTTCCATGTTTCTCATTGTAACTCATTGATATACACAAATCCCGTTTCCAACGAATTTGTTTTTCAGTGTTTCTCATTGTAACTACTCATTGATATACACAAATCCCGTTTCCAATGAATGTGTTTCTCAGTGTAACTCACTCATCTAATATGTTCTACAGTGTGGTTTTTATCATTTTCCATGTTTCTCATTGTAACTCATTGATATACAGAAATCCCGTTTCCAACGAATATGTTTTTCAGTGTAACTCACTCATCTAATATGTTCTACAGTGTGGTTTTTATCATTTTCCACGTTTCTCATTGTAACTGATTGATATACACAAATCCCATTTCCAACGAATTTGTTTTTCAGTGTTTCTCATTGTAACTCATTGATATACACAAATCCCGTTTCCAACGTATGTGTTTTTCAGTGTAACTCACTCATCTAATATGTTCTACAGTGTCGTTTTTATCACTTTCCATGTTTCTCATTGTAACACATTGATATACACAAATCCCGTTTCCAACGAATTTGTTTTTCAGTGTTTCTCATTGTAACTACTCATTGATATACACAAATCCCGTTTCCAACGAATGTGTTTTTCAGTGTAACTCAGTCATCTAATATGTTCTACAGTGTGGTTTTTATCATTTTCCATGTTTCTCATTGTAACTCATTGATATACACAAATCCCGTTTCCAAGGAATGTGTTTTTCAGTGTAACTCACTCATCTAATATGTTCTACAGTGTGGTTTTTATCATTTTCCATGTTTCTCATTGTAACTGATAGATATACACAAATCCCGTTTCCAACGAATTTGTTTTTCAGTGTTTCTCATTGTAACTCATTGATATACACAAATCACGTTTCCAAAGAATGTGTTTTTCAGTGTAACTCACTCATCTAATATGTTCTACAGTGTGGTTTTTATCATTTTCCATGTTTCTCATTGTACCTCATTTATATACACAAATCCCGATTCAAACGAATTTGTTTTTCAGTGTTTCTCATTGTAACTCTTTGAAATACACAAATCCCGTTTCCAAAGAATGTGTTTTTCAGTGTAACTCACTCATCTAATATGTTCTACAGTGTGGTTTTTATCATTTTCCATGTTTCTCATTGTAACTCATTGATATACACAAATCCCGTTTCCAACGAATATATTTTTCAGTGTAACTCACTCATCTAATATGTTCTACAGTGTGGTTTTTATCATTTTCCACGTTTCTCATTGTAACTGATTGATATACACAAATCCCATTTCCAACGAATTTGTTTTTCAGTGTTTCTCATTGTAACTCATTGATATACACAAATCCCGTTTCCAACGAATGTGTTTTTCAGTGTAACTCACTCATCTAATATGTTTTACAGTGTGGTTTTTATCATTTTCCATGTTTCTCATTGTAACTCATTGATATACACAAATCCCGTTTCCAACGAATGTGTTTTTCAGTGTAACTCACTCATCTAATATGTTCTACAGTGTGGTTTTTATCATTTTCCATGTTTCTCATTGTAACTCATTGATATACACAAATACCGTTTCCAACGAATTTGTTTTTCAGTGTTTCTCATTGTAACTACTCATTGATATACACAAATCCCGTTTCCAACGAATGTGTTTTTCAGTGTAACTCACTCATCTAATATGTTCTACATTGTGGTTTTTGTCATTTTCCATGTTTCTCATTGTAACTCATTGATATACACAAATCCCGTTTCCAACGAATTAGTTTTTCAGTGTTTCTCATTGTAACTACTCATTGATATACACAAATCCCGTTTCCAACGAATGTGTTTTTCAGTGTAACTCACTCATCTAATATGTTCTACAGTGTGGTTTTTATCATTTTCCATGTTTCTCATTGTAACTCATTGATATACACAAATCCCGTTTCCAACGAATTTGTTTTTCAGTGTTTCTCATTGTAACTACTCATTGATATACACAAATCCCGTTTCCAATGAATGTGTTTCTCAGTGTAACTCACTCATCTAATATGTTCTACAGTGTGGTTTTTATCATTTTCCATGTTTCTCATTGTAACTCATTGATATACAGAAATCCCGTTTCCAACGAATATGTTTTTCAGTGTAACTCACTCATCTAATATGTTCTACAGTGTGGTTTTTATCATTTTCCACGTTTCTCATTGTAACTGATTGATATACACAAATCCCATTTCCAACGAATTTGTTTTTCAGTGTTTCTCATTGTAACTCATTGATATACACAAATCCCGTTTCCAACGTATGTGTTTTTCAGTGTAACTCACTCATCTAATATGTTCTACAGTGTCGTTTTTATCACTTTCCATGTTTCTCATTGTAACACATTGATATACACAAATCCCGTTTCCAACGAATTTGTTTTTCAGTGCTTCTCATTGTAACTCAGTGATATACACAAATCCCGTTTCCAACGAATGTGTTTTTCAGTATAACTCACTCATCTAATATGTTCTACAGTGTGGTTTTTATCATTTTCCATGTTTCTCATTGTAACTCATTGATATACACAAATACCGTTTCCAACGAATTTGTTTTTCAGTGTTTCTCATTGTAACTACTCATTGATATACACAAATCCCGTTTCCAACGAATGTGTTTTTCAGTGTAACTCACTCATCTAATATGTTCTACAGTGTGGTTTTTATCATTTTCCATGTTTCTCATTGTAACTCATTGATATACACAAATCCCGTTTCCAACGAATTTGTTTTTCAATGTTTCTCATTGTAACTACTCATTGATATACACAAATCCCGTTTCCAACGAATGTGTTTTTCAGTGTAACTCACTCATCTAATATGTTCTACAGTGTGGTTTTTATCATTTTCCATGTTTCTCATTGTAACTCATTGATATACACAAATCCCGTTTCCAAGGAATGTGTTTTTCAGTGTAACTCACTCATCTAATATGTTCTACAGTGTGGTTTTTATCATTTTCCATGTTTCTCATTGTAACTGATAGATATACACAAATCCCGTTTCCAACGAATTTGTTTTTCAGTGTTTCTCATTGTAACTCATTGATATACACAAATCACGTTTCCAAAGAATGTGTTTTTCAGTGTAACTCACTCATCTAATATGTTCTACAGTGTGGTTTTTATCATTTTCCATGTTTCTCATTGTACCTCATTTATATACACAAATCCCGATTCAAACGAATTTGTTTTTCAGTGTTTCTCATTGTAACTCTTTGAAATACACAAATCCCGTTTCCAAAGAATGTGTTTTTCAGTGTAACTCACTCATCTAATATGTTCTACAGTGTGGTTTTTATCATTTTCCATGTTTCTCATTGTAACTCATTGATATACACAAATCCCGTTTCCAACGAATATATTTTTCAGTGTAACTCACTCATCTAATATGTTCTACAGTGTGGTTTTTATCATTTTCCACGTTTCTCATTGTAACTGATTGATATACACAAATCCCATTTCCAACGAATTTGTTTTTCAGTGTTTCTCATTGTAACTCATTGATATACACAAATCCCGTTTCCAACGAATGTGTTTTTCAGTGTAACTCACTCATCTAATATGTTTTACAGTGTGGTTTTTATCATTTTCCATGTTTCTCATTGTAACTCATTGATATACACAAATCCCGTTTCCAACGAATGTGATTTTCAGTGTAACTCACTCATCTAATATGTTCTACAGTGTGGTTTTTATCATTTTCCATGTTTCTCATTGTAACTCATTGATATACACAAATACCGTTTCCAACGAATTTGTTTTTCAGTGTTTCTCATTGTAACTACTCATTGATATACACAAATCCCGTTTCCAACGAATGTGTTTTTCAGTGTAACTCACTCATCTAATATGTTCTACATTGTGGTTTTTGTCATTTTCCATGTTTCTCATTGTAACTCATTGATATACACAAATCCCGTTTCCAACGAATGTGATTTTCAGTGTAACTCACTCATCTAATATGTTCTACAGTGTGGTTTTTATCATTTTCCATGTTTCTCATTGTAACTCATTGATATACACAAATCCCGTTTCCAACGAATTTGTTTTTCAGTGTTTCTCATTGTAACTACTCATTGATATACACAAATCCCGTTTCCAATGAATGTGTTTCTCAGTGTAACTCACTCATCTAATATGTTCTACAGTGTGGTTTTTATCATTTTCCATGTTTCTCATTGTAACTCATTGATATACAGAAATCCCGTTTCCAACGAATATGTTTTTCAGTGTAACTCACTCATCTAATATGTTCTACAGTGTGGTTTTTATCATTTTCCACGTTTCTCATTGTAACTGATTGATATACACAAATCCCATTTCCAACGAATTTGTTTTTCAGTGTTTCTCATTGTAACTCATTGATATACACAAATCCCGTTTCCAACGTATGTGTTTTTCAGTGTAACTCACTCATCTAATATGTTCTACAGTGTCGTTTTTATCACTTTCCATGTTTCTCATTGTAACACATTGATATACACAAATCCCGTTTCCAACGAATTTGTTTTTCAGTGCTTCTCATTGTAACTCAGTGATATACACAAATCCCGTTTCCAACGAATGTGTTTTTCAGTATAACTCACTCATCTAATATGTTCTACAGTGTGGTTTTTATCATTTTCCATGTTTCTCATTGTAACTCATTGATATACACAAATACCGTTTCCAACGAATTTGTTTTTCAGTGTTTCTCATTGTAACTACTCATTGATATACACAAATCCCGTTTCCAACGAATGTGTTTTTCAGTGTAACTCACTCATCTAATATGTTCTACAGTGTGGTTTTTATCATTTTCCATGTTTCTCATTGTAACTCATTGATATACACAAATCCCGTTTCCAAGGAATGTGTTTTTCAGTGTAACTCACTCATCTAATATGTTCTACAGTGTGGTTTTTATCATTTTCCATGTTTCTCATTGTAACTGATAGATATACACAAATCCCGTTTCCAACGAATTTGTTTTTCAGTGTTTCTCATTGTAACTCATTGATATACACAAATCACGTTTCCAACGAATGTGTTTTTCAGTGTAACTCACTCATCTAATATGTTCTACAGTGTGGTTTTTATCATTTTCCATGTTTCTCATTGTACCTCATTTATATACACAAATCCCGTTTCAAACGAATTTGTTTTTCAGTGTTTCTCATTGTAACTCTTTGAAATACACAAATCCCGTTTCCAAAGAATGTGTTTTTCAGTGTAACTCACTCATCTAATATGTTCTACAGTGTGGTTTTTATCATTTTCCATGTTTCTCATTGTAACTCATTGATATACACAAATCCCGTTTCCAAGGAATGTGTTTTTCAGTGTAACTCACTCATCTAATATGTTCTACAGTGTGGTTTTTATCATTTTCCATGTTTCTCATTGTAACTGATAGATATACACAAATCCCGTTTCCAACGAATTTGTTTTTCAGTGTTTCTCATTGTAACTCATTGATATACACAAATCACGTTTCCAACGAATGTGTTTTTCAGTGTAACTCACTCATCTAATATGTTCTACAGTGTGGTTTTTATCATTTTCCATGTTTCTCATTGTACCTCATTTATATACACAAATCCCGTTTCAAACGAATTTGTTTTTCAGTGTTTCTCATTGTAACTCTTTGAAATACACAAATCCCGTTTCCAAAGAATGTGTTTTTCAGTGTAACTCACTCATCTAATATGTTCTACAGTGTGGTTTTTATCATTTTCCATGTTTCTCATTGTAACTCATTGATATACACAAATCCCGTTTCCAACGAATATATTTTTCAGTGTAACTCACTCATCTAATATGTTCTACAGTGTGGTTTTTATCATTTTCCACGTTTCTCATTGTAACTGATTGATATACACAAATCCCATTTCCAACGAATTTGTTTTTCAGTGTTTCTCATTGTAACTCATTGATATTCACAAATCCCGTTTCCAACGAATGTGTTTTTCAGTGTAACTCACTCATCTAATATGTTCTACAGTGTGGTTTTTATCATTTTCCATGTTTCTCATTGTAACTCATTGATAAACACAAATCCCTTTTCCAACGAATGTGTTTTTCAGTGTAACTCACTCATCTAATATGTTCTACAGTGTGTTTGTTATCATTTTCCATGTTTCTCATTGTAACTGATTGATATACACAAATCCCGTTTCCAACGAATTTGTTTTTCAGTGTTTCTCATTGTAACTACTCATTGATATACACAAATCCCTTTTCCAACGAATGTGTTTTTCAGTGTAACTCACTCATCTAATATGTTCTACAGTGTGGTTTTTATCATTTTCCATGTTTCTCATTGTAACTCATTGATATACACAAATCCCGTTTCCAACGAATTTGTTTTTCAATGTTTCTCATTGTAACTACTCATTGATATACACAAATCCCGTTTACAACGAATGTGTTTTTCTGTGTAACTCACTCATCTAATATGTTCTACAGTGTGGTTTTTATCATTTTCCATGTTTCTCATTGTAACTCATTGATATACACAAATCCCGTTTCCAAGGAATGTGTTTTTCAGTGTAACTCACTCATCTAATATGTTCTACAGTGTGGTTTTTATCATTTTCCATGTTTCTCATTGTAACTGATAGATATACACAAATCCCGTTTCCAACGAATTTGTTTTTCAGTGTTTCTCATTGTAACTCATTGATATACACAAATCACGTTTCCAACGAATGTGTTTTTCAGTGTAACTCACTCATCTAATATGTTCTACAGTGTGGTTTTTATCATTTTCCATGTTTCTCATTGTACCTCATTTATATACACAAATCCCGTTTCAAACGAATTTGTTTTTCAGTGTTTCTCATTGTAACTCTTTGAAATACACAAATGCCGTTTCCAAAGAATGTGTTTTTCAGTGTAACTCACTCATCTAATATGTTCTACAGTGTGGTTTTTATCATTTTCCATGTTTCTCATTGTAACTCATTGATATACACAAATCCCGTTTCCAACGAATATATTTTTCAGTGTAACTCACTCATCTAATATGTTCTACAGTGTGTTTGTTATCATTTTCCATGTTTCTCATTGTAACTGATTGATATACACAAATCCCGTTTCCAACGAATTTGTTTTTCAGTGTTTCTCATTGTAACTACTCATTGATATACACAAATCCCTTTTCCAACGAATGTGTTTTTCAGTGTAACTCACTCATCTAATATGTTCTACAGTGTGGTTTTTATCATTTTCCACGTTTCTCATTGTAACTGATTGATATACACAAATCCCATTTCCAACGAATTTGTTTTTCAGTGTTTCTCATTGTAACTCATTGATATTCACAAATCCCGTTTCCAACGAATGTGTTTTTCAGTGTAACTCACTCATCTAATATGTTTTACAGTGTGGTTTTTATCATTTTCCATGTTTCTCATTGTAACTCATTGATATACACAAATCCCGTTTCCAACGAATGTGTTTTTCAGTGTAACTCACTCATCTAATATGTTCTACAGTGTGGTTTTTATCATTTTCCATGTTTCTCATTGTAACTCATTGATATACACAAATACGTTTCCAACGAATTTGATATTCAGTGTTTCTCATTGTAACTACTCATTGATATACACAAATCCCGTTTCCAACGAATGTGTTTTTCAGTGTAACTCACTCATCTAATATGTTCTACATTGTGGTTTTTGTCATTTTCCATGTTTCTCATTGTAACTCATTGATATACACAAATCCCGTTTCCAACGAATTAGTTTTTCAGTGTTTCTCATTGTAACTACTCATTGATATACACAAATCCCGTTTCCAACGAATGTGTTTTTCAGTGTATCTCACTCATCTAATATGTTCTACAGTGTGGTTTTTATCATTTTCCATGTTTCTCATTGTAACTCATTGATATACACAAATCCCGTTTCCAACGAATGTGTTTTTCAGTGTAACTCACTCATCTAATATGTTCTACAGTGTGTTTGTTATCATTTTCCATGTTTCTCATTGTAACTGATTGATATACACAAATCCCGTTTCCAACGAATTTGTTTTTCAGTGTTTCTCATTGTAACTACTCATTGATATACACAAATCCCTTTTCCAACGAATGTGTTTTTCAGTGTAACTCACTCATCTAATATGTTCTACAGTGTGGTTTTTATCATTTTCCATGTTTCTCATTGTAACTCATTGATATACACAAATCCTGTTTCCAACGAATGTGTTTTTCAGTGTAACTCACTCATCTAATATGTTCTATAGTGTGGTTTTTATCATTTTCCATGTTTCTCATTTTAACTCATTGATATACACAAATCCCATTTCCAACAAATGTGTTTTTCAGTGTAACTCACTCATCTAATATGTTCTATAGTGTGGTTTTTATCATTTTCCATGTTTCTCATTTTAACTCATTGATATACACAAATCCCATTTCCAACAAATGTGTTTTTCAGTGTAACTCACTCATCTAATATGTTCTACTGTTTGGTTTTTATCATTTTCCATGTTTCTCATTGTAACACATTGATATACACAAATCCCGTTTCAAACGAATTTGTTTTTCAGTGTTTCTCATTGTAACTACTCATTGATATACACAAATCCCGTTTCCAACGAATGTGTTTTTTCAGTGTAACTCAGTCATCTAATATGTTCTACAGTGTGGTTTTTATCATTTTCCATGTTTCTCATTGTAACTCATTGATATACAGAAATCCCGTTTCCAACGAATTTGTTTTTCAGTGTTTCTCATTGTAACTACTATTGATATAAAAAAATCCCGTTTCCAACGAATGTGTTTTTCAGTGTAACTCACTCATCTTATATGTTCTACAGTGTGGTTTTTATCATTTTCCATGTTTCTCATTGTAACTCATTGATATACACAAATCCCGTTTCCAACGAATGTGTTTTTCAGTGTAACTCACTCATCTAATATGTTCTACAGTGTGGTTTTTATCATTTTCCACGTTTCTCATTGTAACTGATTGATATACACAAATCCCGTTTCCAACGAATTTGTTTTTCAGTGTTTCTCATTGTAACTCATTGATAAACACAAATCCCGTTTCCAACGGATGTGTTTTTCAGTGTAACTCACTCATCTAATATGTTCTACAGTGTGGTTTTTATCATTTTCCATGTTTCTCATTGTAACTCATTGATATACACAAATCCCGTTTCAAACGAATTTGTTTTTCAGTGTTAATCATTGTAACTCATTGATAAACACAAATCCCGTTTCCAACGAATGTGTTTTTCAGTGTCACTCACTCATTTAATATGTTCTACAGTGTGGTTTTTATCATTTTCCATGTTTCTCATTGTAACTCATTGATATACACAAATCCCGTTTCCAACGAATTTGTTTTTCAGTGTTTCTCATTGTAACTACTCATTGATATACACAAATCCCGTTTCCAACGAATGTGTTTTTCAGTGTAACTCACTCATCTAATATGTTCTACAGTGTGGTTTTTATCATTTTCCATGTTTCTCATTGTAACTCATTGATATACACAAATCCCGTTTCCAACGAATTAGTTTTTCAGTGTTTCTCATTGTAACTACTCATTGATATACACAAATCCCGTTTCCAACGAATGTGTTTTTCAGTGTAACTCACTCATCTAATATGTTCTACAGTGTGGTTTTTATCATTTTCCATGTTTCTCATTGTAACTCATTGATATACACAAATCCCGTTTCCAACGAATTTGTTTTTCAGTGTTTCTCATTGTAACTACTCATTGATATACACAAATCCCGTTTCCAACGAATGTGTTTTTCAGTGTAACTCACTCATCTAATATGTTCTACAGTGTGGTTTTTATCATTTTACATGTTTCTCATTGTAACTCATTGATATACAGAAATCTCGTTTCCAACGAATATGTTTTTCAGTGTAACTCACTCATCTAATATGTTCTACAGTGTGGTTTTTATCATTTTCCTTGTTTCTCATTGTAACTCATTGATATACACAAATCCCGTTTCCAACGAATGTGTTTTTAAGTGTAACTCACTCATCTAATGTTATACAGTGTGTTTGTTATCATTTTCCATGTTTCTCATTGTAACTGATTGATATACACAAATCCCGTTTCCAACGAATTTGTTTTTCAGTGTTTCTCATTGCAACTGATGGATATAAACAAATCCCGTTTCCAACGAATGTGTTTTTCAGTGTAACTCACTCATCTAATATGTTCTACAGTGTGGTTTTTATCATTTTCCATGTTTCTCATTGTAACTCATTTATATCCACAAATCCCGTTTCAAACGAATTTGTTTTTCAGTGTTTCTCATTGTAACTACTCATTGATATACACAAATCCCGTTTCCAACGAATGTGTTTTTCAGTGTAACTCACTCATCTAATATGTTCTACAGTGTGGTTTTTATCATTTTCCATGTTTCTCATTGTAACTCATTGATATACACAAATCCCGTTTCCAACGAATTTGTTTTTCTGTGTTTCTCATTGTAACTACTCATTGAAATACACAAATCCCTTTTCCAACGAATGTGTTTTTCAGTGTAACTCACTCATCTAATATGTTCTACAGTGTGGTTTTTATCATTTTCCATGTTTCTCATTGTAACTCATTGATATACACAAATCCCGTTTCCAACGAATGTGTTTTTCAGTGTAACTCACTCATCTAATATGTTCTACAGTGTGGTTTTTATCATTTTCCACGTTTCTCATTGTAACTGATTGATATACACAAATCCCGTTTCCAACGAATTTGTTTTTCAGTGCTTCTCATTGTAACTACTCATTGATATACACAAATCCCGTTTCCAACAAATGTGTTTTTCAGTTTAACTCACTCATCTAATATGTTCTACAGTGTGGTTTTTATCATTTTCCATGTTTCTCATTGTAATTCATTGATATACCCAAATCCCGTTTCTAACGAATTTGTTTTTCAGTGTTTCTCATTGTAACTACTCATTGATATACACAAATCCCGTTTCCAACGAATGTGTTTTTCAGTGTAACTCACTCATCTAATATGTTCTACAGTGTGGATTTTATCATTTTCCATGTTTCTCATTGTAACTCATTGATATACACAAATCCCGTTTCCAACGAATGTGTTTTTCAGTGTAACTCATTCATCTAATATGTTCTACAGTGTGGTTTTTATCATTTTCCATGTTTCTCATTGTAACTCATTGATATACACAAATCCCGTTTCTAACGAATTTGTTTTTCAGTGTTTCTCATTGTAACTACTCATTGATATACACAAATCCCGTTTCCAACGAATGTGTTTTTCAGTGTAACTCACACATCTAATATGTTCTACAGTGTGGATTTTATCATTTTCCATGTTTCTCATTGTAACTCATTGATATACACAAATCCCGTTTCCAACGAATGTGTTTTTCAGTGTAACTCACTCATCTAATATGTTCTACAGTGTGGTTTTTATCATTTTCCATGTTTCTCATTGGAACTGATAGATATACAAAAATCCCGTTTCCAACGAATTTGTTTTTCAGTGTTTCTCATTGTAACTCATTGATATACACAAATCCCGTTTCCAACGAATGTGTTTTTCAGTGTAACTCACTCATCAAATATGTTCTACAGTGTGGTTTTTATCATTTTCCATGTTTCTCATTGTAACTCATATACACAAATCCCGTTTCAAACGAATTTGTTTTTCAGTGTTTCTCATTGTAACTCATTGAAATACACAAATCCCATTTCCAACGAATGTGTTTTTCAGTGTAACTCACTCACCTAATATGTTCTACAGTGTGGTTTTTATCATTTTCCATGTTTCTCATTGTAACTCATTGATATACACAAATCCCGTTTCCAACGAATATGTTTTTCAGTGTAACTCACTCATCTAATATGTTCTACAATGTGGTTTTTATCATTTTCCACGTTTCTCATTGTAACTGATTGATATACACAAATCCCGTTTCCAACGAATTTGTTTTTCAGTGTTTCTCATTGTAACTCATTGATATACACAAATCTCGTTTCCAACGAATGTGTTTTTCAGTGTAACTCACTCATCTAATACGTTCTACAGTGTGGTTTTTATCATTTTCCATGTTTCTCATTGTAACTCATTGATATACACAAATCCCGTATCCAACGAATGTGTTTTTCAGTGTAACTCACTCATCTAATATGTTCTACAGTGTGGTTTTTATCATTTTCCATGTTTCTCATTGTAACTCATTGATATACACAAATCCCGTTTCCAACGAATTTGTTTTTCAGTTTTTCTCATTGTAACTACTCATTGATATACACAAATCCCGTTTCCAACGAATGTGTTTTTCAGTGTAACTCACTCATCTAATATGTTCTACATTGTGGTTTTTATCATTTTCCATGTTTCTCATTGTAACTCATTGATATACACAAATCCCGTTTCCAACGAATTAGTTTTTCAGTGTTTCTCATTGTAACTACTCATTGATATACACAAATCCCGTTTCCAACGAATGTGTTTCAGTGTATGTCACTCATCTAATATGTTCTACAGTGTGGTTTTTATCATTTTCCATGTTTCTCATTGTAACTCATTGATATACACAAATCCCGTTTCCAACGAATGTGTTTTTCAGTGTAACTCACTCATCTAATATGTTCTACAGTGTGTTTGTTATCATTTTCCATGTATCTCATTGTAACTGATTGATATACACAAATCCCGTTTCCAACGAATTTGTTTTTCAGTGTTTCTCATTGTAACTACTCATTGATATACACAAATCCCGTTTCCAACGAATGTGTTTTTCAGTGTAACTCTCATCTAATATGTTCTACAGTGTGGTCTTTATCATTTTCCATGTTTCTCATTGTAACTCATTGATATACACAAATCCCGTTTCCAACGAATTTGTTTTTCAGTGTTTCTCATTGTAACTACTCATTGATATACACAAATCCCGTTTCCAACGAATGTGTTTTTCAGTGTAACTCACTCATCTAATATGTTCTACAGTGTGGTTTTTATCATTTTCCATGTTTCTCATTGTAACTCATTGATATACACAAATCCTGTTTCCAACGAATGTGTTTTTCAGTGTAACTCACACATCTAATATGTTCTACAGTGTGGTTTTTATCATTTTCCAAGTTTCTCATTGTAACTGATATACACAAATCCCGTTTCCAACGAATGTGTTTTTCAGTGTAACTCACTCATCTAATATGTTCTACAGTGTGGTTTTTATCATTTTCCATGTTTCTCATTGTAACTCATTTATATACACAAATCCCGTTTCAAACGAAATTGTTTTTCAGTGTTTCTCATTGTAACTCATTGAAATACACAAATCCCGTTTCTAACGAATATGTTTTTCAGTGTAACTCACTCATCTAATATGTTCTACAATGTGGTTTTTATCATTTTCCACGTTTCTCATTGTAACTGATTGATATACACAAATCCCGTTTCCAACGAATTTGTTTTTCAGTGTTTCTCATTGTAACTCATTGATATACACAAATCCCGTTTCCAACGAATGTGTTTTTCAGTGTAACTCACTCATCTAATATGTTCTACAGTGTGGTTTTTATCATTTTCCATGTTTCTCATTGTAACTCATTGATATACACAAATCCCGTTTCCAACGAATGTGTTTTTCAGTGTAACTCACTCATCTAATATGTTCTACAGTGTGGTTTTTATCATTTTCCTTGTTTCTCATTGTAACTCATTGATATACACAAATCCCGTTTCCAACGAATTTGTTTTTCATTGTTTCTCATTGTAACTACTCATTGATATACACAAATCCCGTTTCCAACGAATGTGTTTTTCAGTGTAACTCACTCATCTAATATGTTCTACATTGTGGTTTTTGTCATTTTCCATGTTTCTCATTGTAACTCATTGATATACACAAATCCCGTTTCCAACGAATTAGTTTTTCAGTGTTTCTCATTGTAACTACTCATTGATATACACAAATCCCGTTTCCAACGAATGTGTTTCACTGTATCTCACTCATCTAATATGTTCTACTGTGTGGTTTTTTATCATTTTCCATGTTTCTCATTGTAACTCATTGATATACACAAATCCCGTTTCCAACGAATGTGTTTTTCAGTGTAACTCACTCATCTAATATGTTCTACAGTGTGTTTGTTATCATTTTCCATGTTTCTCATTGTAACTGATTGATATACACAAATCCCGTTTCCAACGAATTTGTTTTTCAGTGTTTCTCATTGTAACTGATTGATATACACAAATACCGTTTCCAACGAATGTGTTTTTCAGTGTAACTCACTCATCTAATATGTTCTACATTGTGGTTTTTATCATTTTCCATGTTTCTCATTGTAACTCATTGATATACACAAATCCCGTTTCCAACGAATTTGTTTTTCAGTGTTTCTCATTGTAACTACTCATTGATATACACAAATCCCGTTTCCAACGAATGTGTTTTTCAGTGTAACTCACTCATCTAATATGTTCTACAGTGTGGTTTTTATCATTTTCCATGTTTCTCATTGTAACTCATTGATATACACAAATCCCGTTTCCAATGAATTTGTTTTTCAGTGTTTCTCATTGTAACTACTCACTGATATACACAAATCCCGTTTCCAACGAATGTGTTTTTCAGTGTAACTCACTCATCTAATATGTTCTACAGTGTGGTTTTTATCATTTTCCATGTTTCTCATTGTAACTCATTGATATACACAAATCCCGTTTCCAATGAATTTGTTTTTCAGTGTTTCTCATTGTACCTACTCACTGATATACACAAATCCCGTTTCCAACGAATGTGTTTTTCAGTGTAACTCACTCATTTAATATGTTCTACAGTGTGGTTTTTAGCATTTTCCATGTTTCTCATTTTAACTCATTGATATACACTGTTCTACAATTCTCGTTTCCAACGAATGTGTTTTTCAGTGTAACTCACTCATCTAATATGTTCTAAAGTGTGGTTTTTATCATTTTCCATGTTTCTCATTGTAACTCATGAATATACACATTTCTATAATTCCCGTTTCCAACGAATGTGTTTTTCAGTGTAACTCACTTATCTAATATGTTCTACAGTGGGGTTTTTATCATTTTCCATGTTTCTCATTGTAACTCATTGATATACAGTGTTCTTCAAATCCCGTTTCCAACGAATGTGTTTTTCAGTGAAACTCACTCATCTAATATGTTCTACAGTGTGGTTTTCATCATTTCCCATGTTTCTCATTGTAACTCAATGATATACACTGTTCTACAATTCCCGTTTCCATCGAATATGTTTTTCAGTGTAACTCACTCATCTAATATGTTCTACAAAGTGTGGTTTTTATCATTTTCCATGTTTCTCATTGTAACTCATTGATATATACAGTTCTCCAATTCCCGTTTCAACAAATGTGTTTTTCAGTGTAACTCACTCATCTACTATGTTCTACTGTGTGGTTTTTATCATTTTCAATGTTTCTCATTGTAACCTCAATGATATCATTGTTCTACAATTCCCGTGTCCATCGAATGTGTTTTTCAGTGTAACTCACTCATCTAATATGTTCTACAGTGTGGTTTTTTATCATTTTCCATGTTTCTCATTGTAACTCATTGTATACACTATACTACAATTCCTTTCCAACGAATGTGTTTTTCAGGGTAACTCACTCATCTAATATGTTCTACAGAGTGCTTTTTATCATTTTCCATGTTTCTCATTGTAACTCATTGATATACACTGTTCTACATTTCACCTTTCCCAAGAATGTGTTTTTCAGTGTAATTCACCATCTAATATGTTCTACAGTGTGGTTTTTAT
>CAKLHJ020000079.1:0-11517 GCA_921997135.2 Mus spretus | reverse complement strand
GTTTTCAGTTGGGACATCTTCTGGATATATGCCCAGGAGAGGTATTGCAGGATCCTCCGGTAGTACTAGGTCCAATTTTCTGAGGACGCCAGACTGATTTCCAGAGTGGTTGTACAAGCTTGCAATCCCACCAACAATGGAGGAGTGTTCCTCTTTCTCCACATCCTCGCCAGCATCTGCTGTCACCTGAATTTTTGATCTTAGCCATTCTGACTGGTGTGAGGTGGAATCTCAGGATTGTTTTGATTTGCATTTCCCTGATGATTAAGGATGTTGAATATTTTTTCAGGTGCTTCTCTGCCATTCGGTGTTCCTCAGGTGAGAATTCTTTGTTCAGCTCTGAGCCCCATTTTTTAATGGGGTTATTTGATTTTCTGGAGTCCACGTTCTTGAGTTCTTTATATATATTGGATATTAGTCCCCTATCTGATTTAGGACAGGTAAAGATCCTTTCACAATCTGTTGGTGCTCTTTTTGTCTTATTGACGGTGTCTTTTGCCTTGCAGAAGCTTTGCAACTTTATGAGGTCCCATTTATCGATTCTCGATCTTACAGCACATGCCATTGCTGTTCTATTCAGGAACTTTTCCCCTGTAACCATATCTTCGAGGCTTTTCCCTACTCTCTCCTCTATAAGTTTCAGTGTCTCTGGTTTTATGTGGAGTTCCTTAATCCACTTAGATTTGACCTTAGTACAAGGAGATAGAAATGGATCAATTCGCATTCTTCTACATGATAACTGCCAGTTGTGCCAGCACCATTTGTTGAAAATGCTGTCTTTTTTCCACTGGATGGTTTTAGCTCCCTTGTCAAAGATCAAGTGACCATAGGTGTGTGGGTTCATATCTGGGTCTTCAATTCTGTTCCATTGGTCTACTTGTCTGTCGCTATACCAGTACTATGCAGTTTTTAATCACAATTGCTCTCTAGTACAGCTTTAGGTCAAGCATGGTGATTCCACCAGAGGTTCTTTTATCCTTAAGAAGAGTTTTTGCTATCCTAGGTTTTTTGTTATTTCAGATGAATCTGCCGATTGCCCTTTCTAATTCGTTGAAGAATTGAGTTGGAATTTTGATGGGGATTGCATTGAATCTGTAGATTGCTTTTGGCAAGATAGCCATTTTTACTATATTGATCCTGCCAATCCATGAGCATAGGAGATCTTTCCATCTTCTGAGATCTTCTTTAATTTCTTTCTTCAGAGACTTGAAGTTCTTATCATACAGATCTTTCACTTCCTTAGTTAGAATCACGCCAAGGTATTTTATATTATTTGTGACTACTGAGAAGGGTGTTGTTTCCCTAATTTCTTTTTCAGCCTGTTTATCCTTTGTGTACAGAAAGGCCATTGACTTGTTTGAGTTAATTTTATATCGAGCTACTTCATTGAAGCTGTTTATCAGGCTTAGGAGTTCTCTGGTGGAATTTTTGGGGTCACTTATATATACTATCATATCATCTGCAAAAAGTGATATTTTGACTTCTTCCTTTCCAATTTGTATCCCCTTGATCTCTTTTTGTTGTCTAATTGCTCTGGCTAGGACTTCAAGTACAATGTTGAATAGGTAGGGAGAGAGTGGACAGCCTTGTCTAGTCCCTGATTTTAGTGGGATTGCTTCCAGCTTCTCACCATTTACTTTGATGTTGGCTACTGGTTTGCTGTAGATTGCTTTTATCATGTTTAGGTATGGGCCTTGAATTCCTGATCTTTCCAAGACTTTTATCATGAATGGGTGTTGGATTTTGTCAAATGCTTTCTCAGCATCTAACGAGATGATCATGTGGTTTTTGTCTTTGAGTTTGTTTATATACTGGATTACGTTGATGGATTTCCATATATTGAACCATCCCTGCATCCCTGGGATGAAACCTACTTGATCAGGATGGATGATTATTTTGATGTGTTCTTGGATTCGGTTAGCAAGAACTTTACTGAGGATTTTTGCATCTATATTCATAAGGGAAATTGGTCTGAAGTTCTCTATCTTTGTTGAGTCTTTTTGTGGTTTAGGTATCAGAGTAATTGTGGCTTCATAGAATGAGTTGGGTAGAGTACCTTCTGTTTCTATTTTGTGGAATAGTTTGTGAAGAACTGGGATTAGATCTTCTTTGAAGGTCTGATAGAACTCTGCACTAAACCCATCTGGTCCTGGGCTTTTTTTTTTTTTTGGTTGGGAGACTATTAATGACTGCTTCTATTTCTTTAGGGGATATAGGACTGTTTAGATCATTAACCTGATCTTGATTTAACTTTGGTACCTGGTATCTGTCTAGAAACTTGTCCATTTCATCCAGGTTCTCCTGTTTTGTTGAGTATAGCCTTTTGTAGAAGGATCTGATGGTGTTTTGGATTTCTTCATGATCTGTTGTTATGTCTCCCTTTTCATTTCTAATATTTTTAATTAGGATGCTTTCCCTGTGCCCTCTAGTGAGTCTGGCTAAGGGTTTATCTATCTTGTTGATTTTTCTCAAAGAACCAGCTCCTCGATTGGTTGATTCTTTGAATAGTTCTTGTTTCCACTTGGTTGATTTCGCTCCTGAGTTTGATTATTTCCTGCCTTCTAGTCCTCTTGGGTGAATTTGCTTCCTTTTGTTCTAGAGCTTTTAGGTGTGTTGTCAAGCTGCTAATGTGTGCTCTCTCTAGTTTCTTTTTGGAGGCACTCAGAGCTATGAGTTTTCCTCTTAGAAATGCTTTCATTGTGTCCCATAAGCTTGGGTATGTTGTGGCTTCATTTTCATTAAACTCCCAAAAGTCCTTAATTTCTTTCTTTATTCCTTCCTTGACCAAGGTATCATTGAGAAGAGTGTTGTTCAGTTTCCACGTGAATGTTGGCTTTCTATTATTTATTTTGTTATTGAAGATCAGCCTTAGTCCATGGTGATCTGATAGGATGCATGGGACAATTTCAATATTTTTGTATATGTTGAGGCTTGTTTTGTGACCAATTATGTGGTCAATTTTGGAGAAGGTACCATGAGGTGCTGAGAAGAAGGTATATCCTTTTGTTTTAGGATAAAGTGTTCTGTAGATATCTGTTAGATTCATTTGTTTCATAACTTCTGTTAGTTTCACTGTGTCCCTGTTTAGTTTCTGTTTCCATGATCTGTCTGTTGGTGAAAGTGGTGTGTTGAAGTCCCACACTATTATTATTATTATTATTATTATTATTATTATTTTAATAAATGGACAAAGCTTTTTTTAAAAAGATTTTATTATTATATATAAGTACAATGTAGATGACTCCAGACCAGCAGAGGGCATCAGATCTCATTATGGGTGGTTGTGAGCCACCATGTGGTTGCTGGGATTTGAACTCATGACCTTCGGAAGAGCAAGTCAGTGCTCTTACCCACTGAGCCATCTCGCCAGCCCGTCCCACACTATTATTGTGTAAGGTGCAATGTGTGCTTTGAGCTTTACTAAAGTTTCTTTAATGAATGTGGCTCCCCTTGTATTTGGAGCATAGATATTCAGAATTGATAGTTCCTTTTGGAGCATTTTACCTTTGATGAGTACAAAGTGCCCCTCCTTGTCTTTTTTGATGACTTTGGGTTGTAAGTCGATTTTATTAGATATTAGAATGGCTACTCCAGCTTGTTTCTTCATACCATTTGCTTGGAAAATTGTTTTCCAGCCTTTCATTTTGAGGTAGTGTCTATCTTTTTCTCTGAGATGAGTTTCCTGTAAGCAGCAAAATGTTGGGTCCTGTTTATGTAGCCAGTCTGTTAGTCTATGTCTTTTTATTGGGTAGTTGAGTCCATTGATATTAAGAGATATTAAGGAAAAGTAATTGTTGCTTCCTATTATTTTTGTTCTTAAAGTTGGCATTCTGTTCTTGTGGCTGTCTTCTTTTAGGTTTGTTGAGGGATTACCTTTTTGCTTTTTCTAGGACATGGTTTCCATCCTTGTATTGGTTTTTTTCTGTTATTATCCTTTGAAGGGCTGGATTCGTGGAAAGATAATGTGTGAATTTGGTTTTGTCATGGAATACTTTGGTTTCTCCATCTATGGTAATTGAGAGTTTGGCTGGGTATAGTAGCCTGGGCTGGAATTTGTGTTCTCTTAGTGTCTGTATAACATCTATCCAGGCTCTTTTGGCTTTCATAGTCTCTGGTGAAAAATCTGGTGTAATTCTGATAGGCTTGCCTTTATATGTTACTTGACCTTTTTCCCTTACTGCTTTTAGTATTCTATCTTTATTTAGTGCATTTGTTGATCTGATTATTATGTGTTGGGAGGAATTTCTTTTCTGGTCCAGTCTATTTGGAGTTCTGTAGGCTTCTTGTATGTTCATGGGCATCTCTTTCTTTAGGTTTGGGAAGTTTTCTTCTATAATTTTGTTGAAGATATTTGCCGGTCCTTTGAGTTGAAAATCTTCATTCTCATCTATTCCTATTATCCGTAGGTTTGGTCTTCTCATTGTGTCCTGGATTTCCTGGATGTTTTGAGTTAGGATCTTTTTGCATTTTCCATCTTCTTTGATTGTTGTGCCGATGTTCTCTATGGAATCTTCTGCACCTGAGATTCTCTTTTCCATCTCTTGTATTCTGTTGTTGATGCTCGCATCTATGTTTCCAGATTTCTTTCCTAGGGTTTCTATCTCCAGCGTTGCCTCACTTTGGGTTTTTTTAATTGTGTCTACTTCCCTTTTTAGGTCTTGGATGGCTTTATTCAATTCCATCACCTGTTTGGTTGTGTTTTCCTGCAATTCTTTAAGGGATTTTTGTGCTTCCTCTTTAATGTCTTCTACCTGTTTAGCAGTGTTCTCCTGTATTTCTTTAAGTGAGTTATTAAAGTCCTTCTTGATGTCCTCTACCATCATCATGAGATATGCTTTTAAATCCGGGTCTAGCTTTTCGGGTGTGTTGGGGTGCCCTGGACTGGGCGAAGTGGGAGTCCTGGGTTCTGATGATGGTGTGTGGTCTTGGTTTCTGTTAGTAAGATTCTTATGTTTGCCTTTTGCCATCTGGTAATCTCTGCAGTTAGTTGTTATAGTTGTCTCTGATTAGAGCTTATTCCTCCTGTTATTCTTTTAGCCTCTATCAGCAGACCTGGGAGACTCATTCTCTCCTCTGAGTTTTAGTGGTCAGAGCACTCTCTGCAGGCAAGCTCTCCTCTTACAGGGAAGGTGCACAGATATCTGGCGTTCGGACCTCCCCTCCTGGCTGAAGATGAAGGCCCAAAACAGGAACTTTCCCAGAAGCTGTGCTGCTTTGGCCTGTCACGTCTGTGTGCACACTCTCACCTGTGCAGACTACTTTTGGCGGTGTCCCGGAATCAAGATGGCTCCCGCCGATTCTGAGGCAAAAGCCTCCTGTGCTGGGTGGACACCTGTCCTCTGGCCGAGAAGGTGGTTGGATGTCAGGAGCCCGAAAAGGGCGCTGCCTCAGAAGCTCTGTGGCTCCCGCCTGTCCCAGAAGCTGTTAGCTTCTGTAGTGCACACTCTCGCCTGTGCAGACTACTTTTGGTGGAGTCCCGGAACCGACAGAATTTTAATATTTGCACAGGAACTAGTTCTTCACGAACACCTTGTACTTCTGTATGCATATATGTCTTCTGTATGTGTCTTTTGTTTGAAGCAGGGCTTCTTATAGTTCAGAATGTCCTCACAGTTGTTACATAGTCAAAAATGACCTTGAACTCCTGATCTTCTACTATATCATTCAAGGACTGGGATTAGAGGCATGAACACATGCCCAGATGTCTGTCTGTCTATCTATCTATCTATCTATCTATCTATCTATCTATCTATCTATCTATCTATCTATCTATCTATGTATGCTGGTTAGTATTATGCCAACTTGACATACAAATGAGTTATCAGAAAGGAGGGAGCCTCAATTGAGAAAATACCTTCATAAGATTCCTCTGTAAGGCATTTTCTTAATTAGAGATCAATGGGGAGAGGGCAGCTCATTTTGGGTGGGACCATCTTTGGGCTGGTGGTCCTGGGTTCTATAAAAAAAGAAAAGCAGGCTGAGCAAGCCAGGGAAAGCAAGGCAGTAAGCAGCACCCCTTCATGGCCTCTGCATCAGCTCCTGCCTCCAAGTTCCTGCCCTTTTGAGTTCCTGTCCTGACTCCCTTCAGTGATGAACAGTGATGTGGAAGTGTAAGCCAAATAAACCCCTTCCTCCTCAACTTGTTTTTTGGTCATGGTGTTTTTGTCACAGCCATAGAATCCTTAAACTCTACTCTACTCATCTATCTATCTATTATCTATCTATCTATCTATCTATCTATCTATCTATCTATCTATCTATCTATCTATCATCTATCTATCTATCTATCATCTACCACTTGCTTTTCCCTTTAGGATCTATGATCTTTTAAAAGAAACAATATTTCAGTTCACAGAGGACCACAGCAATGCACACCGCAGCTAGGTGAGGCTTGGTGACCCACAAGACAGTTTGTTTCCTGGAAACTTCTTGCTGATTTGGGAGCCTCCTGCCGATGTTCCAGTATGAAGCACTTCTAGAAGTGTCACACCACACTTGATAGCAGCCCACGATTTCAACGCAAGAGGAAATGAGTCATCAGCTGTATTTTACTAACTTGGTTAGCAGGAATAAGAAGCTCATATCTCTAGTAAGGACTGGGTCATAAGAGCAGATGCTCTTAGTCTCTTTAGGTTTCTATAGAAACATACCTTAGACTGGATAATTTACAGGTCACAGGAATGCATGGCTCATGTTTCTTGAGGCTGAGGAATCCAAGATGATTTTGCTGGCTGGTTGTCTGGCAAGGGCTTGCTCTTTGCTCCACAAATGATGGTTTACTGCTGCATCTGCCATGGAGGAAGGAGCCAGGGAGCTTGTTGAGGTCTCTTTTATAAAGGCATAAATTGCATGAGTGGAGAGCCCGCTAGTTGTTTTCCATCTATCCCCTTTCTCCATACTATCACATTGGGCACTAGGTTCCAAAATATGTATTTTGGGGAGTACAACTATTCAGACTGTAGCATTAGCATCCCTCCACTGGCGAATTAAGATTCACTAATGAAATGGAATCAGGTCTAGCAAAAAAAAAAAAAAAAAAAAGAAAGAAAGAAAAGAAAAAAGAAAGAGGAATGAATTATTATTGTGATGGAAAAACACGAGTGAAACTCAATTTTTTTTTTTTGGAGTGGAAGAGACCAGATTATGATGACTAATCTTTATTGTCAACCTCATGTGTTAGTAATATTTATCTTTTTTTAAACTAACTATCTATCTACCTACCTATAATCTATCTTTTTATATATCTACCTATTATCTATCTATCTATCTATCTATCTATCTATCTATCTATCTATCTATCTATCTATCATCTATCTACCTATACATCCACCCCTATCTATCTGTCTGTATGTCTATCTATCTATCTATCTATCTATCTATCTATCTATCTATCTATCTATCTATCTATGTATCTATCTGAGATGAGTTCTTTCTCTATTGTCCAGGCCTGGCCTTGACCTTCTGGGCTCAACTGATTCTACTGCCACATCCTTCCCAGTAGCTGAGACTATCCATACACAAATACATCAGGCCAAGCTGACAAGATCATTCTCTCTCTCTCTCTCTCTCTCTCTCTCTCTCACTA
Source organism: Mus spretus (assembly GCA_921997135.2). NCBI lineage: Eukaryota > Metazoa > Chordata > Mammalia > Rodentia > Muridae > Mus > Mus spretus. The sequence continues at coordinate 3,932 of CAKLHJ020000079.1, read as the reverse complement.
GACATCTATCTACCTATCGTCTATCTTTCATCTACTTGGCTAAGTCGTTCAAGGTTACACTCAGATACTTCCATCAGTCTTACTGTCTCTCCTTTCCTGATGATTCTGTAACCTCTTTCCCGTCAGTGTGACTGCACCTAATGCCCGGCTTAGCATCTCATTCCCTAAGTGGTTGATTCCTGGATCACAAGAATATTCTGCAGCCTTAGGCAGGTCCCACCTGTGACATCTAGTTGCATCTCTGTTCTGCACACCAGGATGTGTGCTTTCTGCCCTCGGCCCCACAAAAGCCTGGGCCTGGCCCCACACCCAGCTCTTTGCTTTCCTTCTGGGTTTGCTTGTGTTCAGCAGTAGCAGGCCTTTCTCTCAGAGGTGCAGGCCTGGCATGGAGACTGTGCTGCTCTGCCCAAGGCCTTCTTGAGACTTGCTCTCGGAGGCTCTTCTCCTGTTTTCTCATGGATATGTTCTCTGGTGCCTACTGCAGGGTCTCACAGCCCTTCTGTTAGATAACTTTCAGTGGCTTTATACAGGACGCTCTGCCCTCCTCATTCCACTGTCAGCTGACTGCTCTTCTGAAACTTTCCCATCGGGCCCAGCGGCAAGCTGTCTGTCCATTGCAAATTCGCAGCTGCTTATTCTTGCAGGACTTTATACTCTGTCCCTTTCTGGAACTGAAGCCCTGACACTGGTACCTGACAGGGAGCACTGAATGGGATGTCCTCAGGGAGCAGTAAGTAGGATGCCCCCATTGCTTCAGACCCTGGTAAGCCAGCCTCTGAGCCCTGACCTTGGACAGGTTCTGGCTGTGCCCATGCCTGGTTTAGTTGTTGGACACAGCCTTATTTCTCCTCCTAACTTTATTCCCAGTTTGGTCAGAGACTGCATGTGACCTCCATCACTCTCAGGCGCAGGAAGTCCTTTCTCCTATGAGATTCAGGGTAGATGTTACCTCAGCTTTCCCAGTGAATGTTCTGCTCTGGTTCCTGAACTCTCCCTCCAGCCTCCCCAGCCATCCTCCTGCGCCACTGTCAGGGCCTCACCCCAGCCTCCATGGTCATCCCCCCTGTACGGCTCTCAGGACCTCACCCACTTCAATAACCTGCACTTCCCTCCGTGAAGGTAGATCCCTCAGCCTGAGGGTTCTCTCTGTCTCTTTGGTACTCCCATTTAGCTTCCTGTTGGGTGTTTTATTCCAACAGGAAGGTAAGATAATCATACGTCAGACACATTTCTTGTATTTGCCTCCAAAGACTTGAAGTCTCACTGGTGGAGTTAGCCAAGCCCCGTCCCTCTCGGGCCATTAGCTCCCACCTCTGATCCCAGGCTATGGAGCAGGCAGACATGGCTAGAGTCTGGTCACATCATGGAATTTATTAGTTCAACTTCTACTTAGAATTCTCTAACACTGGGAATTATATTCTAGGCAAAATGAAAACAGGACACTGGAGTTTGAGAGAAGAGACAGTGTGCAGAAGTTTTTAATATTCGCCAGTGACTGAACATACCACCAAACTGAGAAGATTAAAAAATAATAATGTTCAGGCCCTGATGCAGACTGGCTGAATCATAAATTGTATTCACTGAAAAAAAAAAAGTACTGTTTTAAAAAGCACTTTCAGCTGGGTATGGTGGTGTACAGCCTTAGTCCCAGCACCTGGTGGATCTGTGAGTTCCAGGACAGCTAGGACTACACAGAGAAACCTTGTCTCAGAAAACAAATCAAAAGTACCTTCAGTGGGGCTGGAGAGATGGCTCAGTGGCTAAGAGCCCTGGTTCTTACCCAGGCAATCTGGGTTCTATTCCCATTTTCCACATGGTAGTTTGTAATCATCTGTAACTTCAGTCCTCGGGAATCCAAAGCCCTCTTCTGACCTCCAAAGATAGAGGCATGCATGCAGGTAAAACACACACACACACACACACACACACACACACACACACACACTCACAAATCTAGTGAAATAAAGTAGTTTGGGGGTGCCTTTTCAAAAATATGGGCTTTGTTATGTTATCTTCAGCTTCCAAGTCAACCAACCAACCAACCAACCAACCACCTACCTACCTAACCAATCAGCCGACAGCTCTTTTAGGAGTATCTTACCTCAGCCATACTGAGGCTTAAGAAGTCTGCCCAGAAAGGGAGGCAGGACTCATTACTCTTGTTCAGGAACCCCACTGTTTACTCACTCATGTGTTCTACGTCTCCATGACAGGTCCCAGCACACAGCACACACTGAAAGAACTCAGTGGGGAAACCCCCACTCAGCTCCCGATTCGGCGTGCACCCAAGAATCACGAATAGAACACAACACCTTGATGTAACAACAAGAGGTTTTTTAATGGCGGAGCTCCGGGTCGAAACGTATCTCACACAACAGGAGACAGTGGATTCGACCACGAGGCTTGGAAGCTAGGGGGTTTTATAGAAAAGGAGTGGGGCTGGGGGAGGAATTGGCGCGGTTTCACATGATTGGTCCATTTAAACATCAGCAGCCTGTAACATTTAACTTAGGTCAGAGGGGTGGGAGCTAGGGAGGCGATGGGCTTGCCCGGGCATGTCCTGGTCTGTTCTGCTATGTTCTTAGCCCCAGGTTTCAAAGCTCAGAAACAACTCTTTGGGCTATTTAACATACATTACATGAATTACAGTTTTATTTCCTTTCATTCCCCTCTTCTTCTGTTTAGACTAATTCTAATCATAGAATTTTAGAGATTGGTGTCCCTAACTCTTCATCTACCTGAACTATAGGTTGATATTGCCTTTGAAGAACCATGAGTTTTACTGTATCAATTTTACTCTGGATGAAAGCCATTCCTCTATTTATTATACAAGGGCCGAAAACTAAAGCTAAGCATATCATAAGGATTGGTCCGGCTACAGCGGAAATTAAAGAAGTTATCCAAGATGGTCGTGATTCAAACCACGACTCAAACCACCCCCGTTGAGCATCCCGTTCCCGTTTCCTTCGCTCTAATCTTTCTCTCAGTTTCTGCATAGAGTCTCTAACTATTCCTGTATGATCTGCATAGAAGCAGCACTCTTCTTTAAGGGCAGCACACAGTCCTCCTTCCTTTAGGAACAACAAATCAAGACCTCTCCTGTTCTGTAAAACTACCTCAGACAGGGAGGTCAAAGATTTTTCTAAAGCGTCAATGGACTTCTCTATTGCCGCTAGGTCTTCATTGACAGCATCCCTCAAAGACTGAATTCCCTGTCTTCCTTCTATCAAAGCTGACACTCCCGTCCCCACTCCTACTGCCATACCTATTCCCATGAATGCAGCCAGGGTTAAAGTAATTGGTTCTCTTTTTGACCGCCGGCCAGCATAGCTTTCTTCTAAACTGGATGCAGGGTGATAATATACGCGGGGTAACAGCTGGATCATGACACAAAAATCATGAGATGAATTAAAAACCTTAGTTGATACACAGGGAGTAAGTCCTGTATTGCAAGCCCACCATCCAACCGGGGAAGGTACAAGATAGTAATTAGCTTCCGTTCTGGACACGGACTGAATTTGTCCGCATAGGTGTTTGTGAGTGGAAGGTGGGGTACCTATACAGAGACCTGGATTCCTCGCGGATACTTCAGTCAGGGTCAGTTTTTGTCCTGTACCCCAAGAGCAGGAAGTATGGCTGCTGGTTCTGTTGAAATCTCCATTGAAGGCGATTCCTTCATAATAAGGCGGACCCGAGGACAGGCATAGCCAGCAGTCCTCAGTAGCGCTTGGATCAGTTCTGTTAAGGGCATAAAAGGCTCCTCTCACTAGGTTAAACATCCTCTGTCTTGAAGGAATCGCGGGGGTAATAGTTAGAGGTACCTGAGGAGTGGGAGGTTGGGTGATAGCGGCCATATTAAGGGGGTCCGCAATCACTGGAGTAGGCTGAGTAATTGTATGGGTGAGGGGTGTGAACTTGGTTGGGGGGCCTAA
>CAKLHJ020000078.1:0-17816 GCA_921997135.2 Mus spretus | reverse complement strand
AAGAAAGAAAGAAAGAAAGAAAGAAAGAAAGAAAGAAAGAAAGAAAATAAATAAATAGATAGATAGATAAATAAATAAATAAATAAATAAATAAATATTCGGGACATTTTGGCTTCTTGTGCATTTTTTTAGATTTCTCTGGGTTTGTGGCAGGGTTTGTAGAGTTTTTGATAGAGTTTCAGAGGTTTTTGGTTTATCGGCTTCCTGTGTATTTTTAGTGTTTTTCCTTGGTTTGTTGTTGTTGTTGTTGTTGTTCTTTAAGGACCTTAGTGTATTTTAAGGTTTTTGGGTTTAATTTAGGCTTTATTTTACATTTTTAGCATTTTACTGTATTTTAGGGTTTTGGAGTTTAATTTAGGTTTTTTTTAGATTTTTCCTGTATTTATAATGTTTTTGTTTTTGTTTTGTTGTTGTTGTTGTTTTGTTGTTCATGTTCTTGATTTTAAAAAAAAATAGGATTTTATATTTGAGGTTTAATTGTTTTACGGTTGCCAGGCAGTGGTGGTGACGCCTTTAATCCCAGCACTTGGGAGGCGGAGGCAGGGGGATTTCTTAGTTCGAGGCCAGCCTGGTCTACAGAGTGAGTTCCAGGACAGCCAGGGCTACACAGAGAGACCCTGTCTCAAAAAACTCAAAAACCCAAAAAAAAAAAAAAAAAAAAAAGTTTTAGGATCATTTTTAGTTCGTGTGTATTTTTCTTCTTTTAGAATTTTAGTATTTTTGTTTTCTTGTTTTTTTTAAGGATTTTTTTTTTTTTTTTTTTTTTTTTTAGGCTTTACACGTATTTTCTTTTAGGGTTTTTTTTTTTGGCTTTTTTTGTTTTTTGTTTTGTTTGTTTGTTTTGTTTTGTTTTAGTGATTTTCAGTTGTTTTTTTTTTTAATTTTAAGGTTTTATTTTTGGATTTTAAGAGTTGCAAAGAAGTGGTGTCTCTTTTCTTTAATCCCAGCACTTGGGAGGCAGAGGCAGGCAGATTTCTTACTTCAAGGCCAGCCTGGTCTACAGAGTGAGTTCCAGGACAGCCAGGGCTACAAAGAGAAACCCTGTCTTGAAAAACGAAAATAAATAAATAAATAAATAAATAAATAATAAATAAAATAAAAAGACCTCAAAACACTCTAAAATCATACAATACCTTAAAAACTTAAAAATAAAAAAGACCTAAAAATACTTCAAAACCTGAAATCCTAAAACCCTCTAAAAATACCTACAAAACCTTAGAACCCTAAATAAAAATCAGAAACTCTGAAACCCTAAAAAAAACTAAAACAATAAAAAACACTAAAATTCTTAAAAAATCACAAGAACCCTGAAATGACCACAAAAACCCTAAAGCCGTAAGAAAACCTAATGCCTTAAAAAAAAACATAAAACCTAAAAACAAATCCTAAAATACTTTTAAAACCCTAAAAGACCCTAAAACCCTAATGTAACTTAAAATTCTAGAAAAAATTAAGAACCTTCAAAAAACCCTAAAAATAAACCTCAAAAAATCCCTAATATCCTAAAACACATATACACAAAATCTTTTTTAAACCATAAAGAATGCTAAACCCCTTAATAAAAATCCTAAGGACTCCAAAAATCCTACCCAAAACCCTAACAACTCTAAAATACTTAAAACTCCTTAAAAGAAACCTAAAACCTTAAAAATGAAAAGCCTAAAAAAACCTAGAATCTTTAAACAAACACTAAAAGAGCCCTAAAAAACTAAAAAAAAAAAAAAAACAACTAGTTAATAATCATTTTTAAAAAACCATAAAATTCTATAAAAACCAAGAATCCTAAAAAGACCCTAAAAAAATCTCAAAACCCTAAAAAAAACCCTAAAATTATAAAAAAACTCAACACCCTAAAAGACCCTAAAAACCCTAAAACCCTAAAAAAACAACCTGAACCCATTAAAAAACCCTAAGTACTTAAAAAAAAAATCCTTCAAAAAATCCTTTTTAAAAGAAACCTGAAGAGACCCTAAAAACAAAAACAAACAAACAAAAACCCAAAAAGAAAACTTAAAAGGACCTAAAAGTCTTAAAAAAAAAAAAAAGACCCAGAAACCCCTAAATACATAAAAAAAAAAAACAAAAACAAAAAACAAAACCCGAGGCCTTAAAAAAATCGCCAAAAAAACTGAAAAAAAAAAAAACCTAAAAGCCCTACAATGATTCCTAAAACCTTAAAAAAATAAAAAAAAACCTAAAACATGTAAAAACCCTAAAATCCTTAAGCAAACCCTAAAAGAGCCATAAAAAGCTAGAAGTAAAAAGAAAAAAAAACTTTAAAATATTTGATCAACCTTTTTAAAAAATGCTTGAAATTCTAAAACAAAACCCCCAAATAAAAAAACACTAAAAGGATCATAAAAAATTCTAAAACCCTAAAAAATACACTAAAACTCTATAACAACACTAGAATTCTAAAAATATTAAAAAAAAACTATGACCTTTATAAACAGCCCAAAACACTAAAAAACAAACCCTAAAATCATGCAAAAACCCTAGAAGAAGCCTAAGAAGCTTTAAACAAAATCCTAAAGCCTTGATAAAAACTTTAAAAACACTAAAACAGAAACCCTAAAATTCTAAAAAATACCTTCAAGAACCCTATTTAAAAAAAAAAAAAACCCAAAGTCCTAAAAAATTAAAATAATAAAAAACCTAAAATAATAATAATTAAAAAACCTCTAGAACAATAAAGACACTAAAAACCCCTAAAACCTAAAAAGTTCTATAATGTTAAGAAAAAAAATCCATCTAGAACCCTAAATAGCCATAAAACTGTAAAAAAAAAAACCCTAAAGACCAAAATTTCCCAAAAAACTTAATATTCTTTAAAAAAAATAAATAATCCCTAAATTATCAAAACACCCTGAAATCCTTTAAAAAATAAACTAAAAAAATATCTTAAACACTAAAAAAAGTATAATTCTGAAAAACTCAAGAACTAAAAAGTCCTAAAAAAAAATCACTAAAACGATATAAACACTAAAATCTTTTAAAAAGACAAAACAAAACAAAACAAAACAAAACAAAGACCTAAAAATATATCAGAACCCTGAAAACCCCCGAAAATCCTAAAAACTCTAAAAGTACCTACAAAACCTTAAAACCCTAAATAAAAACGTGAAACCCCCAAAGAATCCTAAACCCCTTAAAAACTCTAAAATCCTTTAAAAACCCTAAAAAGACTCCAAAAACCATAAAACCCTATAAAATAAAATAAAATAAAATAAAATAAAATAAAATAAAATAAAATAAAATAAAATAAAATAAAATAAAATAAAATAAAATAAAATAAAATAAAAAATTTAAAAAAAATTGTGGAAACCTAAAAAGACCCCCAAAACACTAACCCCCCCAAAGCAACCAAAACACACACACACGCACAAAAACCCAAAATCTTTTTAAATCCATGAAAAATATGAAACCCTACATAAGAAAACCCCTTCAAACCCCAAAACCTAAAAAGTTCAAAAAAAAAAAAAAACAAAAAACTAATATTCAAAAAAAGCAAGAACACTAAAAACACACTAAAAAAATTCTAAATCCCAAAAAAAAGCCCTAAAATTCCGAAAAACTTCCAGAACCCTAAAAAGATCCTAAGAACCATAAAACCATAAAAACAAAAAAACAAACCAAGAAAAAACTATATGGCCTTAAAATATCCCACTAAACATTGAAAAAACCCTAAAATAGTTTTGTAAATGAAAGAACCTTTTAAAAAACTCTAAAATCATTAATAAAATCTTTTTAAAAACTAAAAAAAAACCCAAAATTCTAAAAAAAACCTCAAAATTATTTTTAAAAAATCCTAAAAACCTAAAACAACTGCACATGAAAGGAAATAAAACTGTAATTCATGTAATGTATGTTAAATAGCCCAAAGAGTTGTTTCTGAGCTTTGAAACCTGGGGCTAAGAACATAGCAGAACAGACCAGGACATGCCCGGGCAAGCCCATCGCCTCCCTAGCTCCCACCCCTCTGACCTAAGTTAAATGTTACAGGCTGCTGATGTTTAAATGGACCAATCATGTGAAACCGCGCCAATTCCTCCCCCAGCCCCACTCCTTTTCTATAAAACCCCCTAGCTTCCAAGCCTCGTGGTCGAATCCACTGTCTCCTGTTGTGTGAGATACGTTTCGACCCGGAGCTCCGCCATTAAAAAACCTCTTGTTGTTACATCAAGGTGTTGTGTTCTATTCGTGATTCTTGGGTGCACGCCGAATCGGGAGCTGAGTGGGGGTTTCCCCACTGAGTTCTTTCATTTGGAGGTCCCACCGAGATCTGCGTGACACCCAGGAACCCCGAAGAACCCCTTGGAGGTGCGTTTGTTTGTGTGAGTCTTGTTATGTTGTCTGTTGTCTAAGTGTCTAAGTGTGGCACTGCTGAATTTGTGTCTTAGTTTTTCAGTTCTGAGATTGTGGGTTTGAGCCCCACCTGTGTTACCAGTTCTGGTATTCTGTATTCTGGCAGCTGCCACTGCGGACCGTAAGGACCCTAGTGGCTGTGGGAAGACGACGGTCTATTTCCCCACAGGCTGCACCCTTGGAAGGCATTCCGAGGGAGACCCTGGAGTGCCCGGGGTACGGAACAGTCAGGAGGACCTGGCTGTTGCCTGGCAGAGTGAAGAAGAGTGAGTGCTCTTCCTGCCAGAGGAGTGGAGCGGAATCCCACTCCATCAGAGGTAGCGTTTGGCTGGTTGTGTAAGTCCAGACGCAGACGAGTGTGCTTGGATGTCTTAGTGTTTTCCGTCTCTGTCATTGTGTTGTGTTTACTCTTATTCCTCACTATGGGACAGACCGTGTCTACTCCTTTATCTTTGACTAAGGACCATTGGACGGACGTTAGGGCTAGAGGACAAAATTTGTCAGTAAAAGTGAAGAAAAAGCCATGGATGACTTTCTGTTCCTCAGAATGGCCTGTTTTTGGAGTAGGTTGGCCAGCAGAAGGAACTTTTTACTTACCCACCATAAGGGCTGTGAAGGCCATTGTTTTTCAAAAAGGGCCAGGGTCGCATCCAGACCAACAACCGTACATCATGATATGGGAGGACTTGGCACGCTACCCACCCCCGTGGGTTCGCCCATTCCTCCCGCCTCTCCGCCCTGGCACCAAGATTCTAGCCATCCGAGAAAATGGTAAGAAAGAGAAACTGAAACCACCGCTCGGGAGAGATGATGATCGCAGCACACCAGTGACGAACCCCCCCAAGATCTATCCAGAGATTAAAGAACCCCCTGAGTGGCCCGACACCCCTCAACCCCCTCCGTATGCTCCCCAGCCCCAACCTTTAACTCCCTCGGGACCCCTGCCTCAGGCCCTGGCCGGAGGAGGGGGTCCCTCCACAGGAACAAGGAGCCGGCGAGGAGTCACCCCTGAGGGGCCTGCAGATTCAACCGTGGCGCTCCCCCTCAGGGCTATTGGGGTTCCCCCTGCCGATCCAAATAGTCTACAGCCCCTACAGTATTGGCCTTTTTCCTCTTCTGACCTTTATAATTAGAAAGCTAATCACCCCCCTTTTTCAGAAAACCCTGCAGGACTCACTGGGTTAGTTGAATCATTAATGTACTCACACCAGCCGACCTGGGATGACTGCCAGCAGCTTCTGCAGACTCTATTCACAACCGAGGAGAGAGAGAGGATTCTCCTCGAGGCTCGGAAAAACGTCCGAGACGAGGCTGGGCGCCCTGTCCAAACTCCAGCTGAGATAGATGAAGGATTTCCGCTAACCCGGCCCCGATGGGATTATAATACGGCATCAGGTAGGGAACGACTGTCCAATTATCGCCGGGTCCTAGTGGCGGGTCTCAGAGGCGCTGCCCGGCAGCCCACGAATCTGGCCAAGGTAAGAGAGGTTATGCAGGGAGCGACTGAGCCCCCCTCAGTCTTCCTTGAAAGGCTCATGGAGGCTTATAGGAGATATACCCCATTCGACCCCACGTCTGAGGGTCAAAGGGCCTCAGTAATTATGGCCTTCATTGGCCAGTCAGCTCCTGACATTAGGAAGAAGTTACAGCAAATTGAGGGCTTGCAGGATTACACCATAAGGGATGTAGTTAGAGAGGCAGAGAAAGTGTATCATAGGAGAGAAACAGAAGATGAAAAGTTAGAGAGAGAAAAAAGAGAGAAAAGAGAAGAGAAAGATAGGAGAGACAGGAGGCAAGAAAAGGTTTTGACTAGAATCCTGGCCGCAGTAGGAGAAAGAGATAATGGAAGAAGAGGTAGACAGTCAGAGAACCTGGGAGACAAAAGGCAGCAGGGACCAAGGAGACCCAGAGAAGGCGGGCAGCGCCTGGAGAGGAACCAATGCGCGTATTGCAAGGAAATGGGCCACTGGAAGAGCGACTGTCCGAAAAAAAAACAAGAGGTAAAGGTGCTTTCTCTTGGAGAAGATGAAGACTAGGGGGAACGGGGCTCGGCCCCCCTCCCCGAGCCTAGGGTAACTTTAGAAGTGGAGGGGACCCCTGTGGACTTTCTAGTTGACACGGGAGCCAAATTTTCAGTACTCAAAACACCTCTAGGAAAAGTAAAAAAAAATGAAAAAACCTTGGTGATCGGGGCCACGGGACAAAAATCGTATCCATGGACCACATCCCGAGTAGTAGACATAGGAAGAAATCGAGTAACTCATTCGTTTCTAGTCATTCCAGAGTGTCCTATGCCTTTATTGGGGAGAGACTTACTAACCAAGTTAAAAGCACAAATAACTTTCACCTCTCATCGACCAGAGGTTTTCTGGGGAATAAAAGCGCCCCAGACTCTAGAGCTGTCTTTACAACTAGGGGAGGAATATCGACTTTACCAAAATAAAATAAAGCCCCCTGAGGGATTACAGGACTGGTTGAATCAATACCCTCAGGCGTGGGCAGAGACGGGAGGAGTGGGGATGACAAAACTGGTCCCCCCCGTGGTGATTGAACTTAAGTCCGGGGCCACCCCTATAGGGGTCCGACAATATCCCATGAGCAGAGAAGCTCAAGAGGGTATACGCCCCCAAATTAACAAACTGCTCCAACAAGGGATTTTGGTCCCATGCAAATCCCCTTGGAACACTCCTCTACTTCCAGTAAAAAAACCAGGGACCAGGGACTACCGTCCAGTACAGGACCTTAGAGAAGTCAACAAGAGAGTTCAGGACATACACCCCACGGTGCCAAATCCTTATAACCTCCTCAGCACCTTGCCACCTGGTCGGACATGGTACACAGTCCTGGATCTCAAAGACGCTTTTTTCTGTTTGAGGTTACACCCCAACAGCCAGCCCTTGTTCGCTTTCGAATGGCGAGACTCCGAGAGTGGACAAGCCGGACAGCTCACATGGACGAGGCTGCCTCAGGGATTCAAGAACTCGCCCACTTTGTTTGATGAAGCCCTACACCGAGATCTTGCTCTTTTCCGAGCCAATAACCCACAGGTGACTCTTCTGCAATATGTAGATGACCTGCTCCTAGCTGCAGAAACACGCGAGGACTGTGAAATTGGGACCCAAAACCTCCTGGGCGAGTTAGGTAAGCTGGGGTATCGGGCCTCTGCTAAAAAGGCTCAGTTATGCCAGATAGAAGTGACCTACCTAGGATATGTCTTGAGAGATGGACAACGGTGGCTCACAGAAGCCAGAAAACAAGCTGTTATGCAGATCCCGACCCCAACCACTGCTCGCCAGGTAAGAGAGTTCCTGGGGACCGCCGGGTTTTGCAGACTCTGGATTCCCGGATTTGCCACACTGGCAGCTCCCTTGTATCCACTAACCAAAGAGAAAGGGGAATTCACCTGGACCAGAGAACATCAGCTAGCCTTTGAAACTCTCAAAAAGGCACTGCTGCAGGCTCCGGCATTGGCCCTGCCAGATTTAAACAAACCTTTCACCCTATACATTGATAAAAGAAATGGAGTGACAAGGGGAGTCCTTACCCAGGTTTTGGGACCATGGAAGCGCCCGGTAGCCTACTTATCAAAGAAACTGGACGCTGTGGCCAGTGGATGGCCCTCCTGCCTGCGAGCGATAGCAGCCACGGCTGTGCTAGTAAAAGATGCTGACAAACTGACTATGGGCCAGAATGTTACTATAGTGGCCCCACACTCTCTTGAGAGCATCATTAGGCAACCACCGGACCGCTAGATGACCAACGCCCGAATGACGCACTACCAGAGCCTATTGCTGACAGAGCGAGTAAGTTTTGCACCCCCAGCCATTCTCAACCCCGCCTCCTTACTACCTGAGGCTGACGAGGCCCCTGCACATAAGTGTGAAGAAATACTGGCAGAAGAGACTGGAATCCGGCCAGACCTCACAGACCAACCTTGGCCAGGGGCGATGACTTGGTTCACGGACGGAAGCAGCTTTGTGGTAGAAGGTAAGCGGAAAGCTGGGGCGGCAGTAGTGGATGGAAAGGCTGTCATATGGGCCAGCAGTCTGCCGGAGGGTACATCAGCTCAAAAAGCGGAACTAATCGCATTAATTCAAGCCTTAAGGCTGGCAGAAGGAAGGGCTCTTAATGTCTATACCGACAGCCGGTACGCTTTTGCCACGGCTCATGTTCACGGAGCAATATACCGACACCGTGGACTGCTGACGTCTGCCGGCAAAGATATCAAAAATAAAGAAGAAATTCTCAGCTTATTAGAAGCTGTTCATTTGCCCCGTAGGGTGGCAATTATCCATTGCCCAGGACACCAGAAGGGAACTGGGCCCGTTGAAAAGGAAAATCAAATGGCAGACCAAGAAGCTAAAAAAGCAGCCCAAGGGCCAATGACTCTGGTGGTGAGAACCCAACAGCCCGCTGCTGAGGAAATAAATAAAAAAACCCTCACAGAAGAAGAGGGGCGAGATTACTTAGCTAACATACACCATCTGACTCATTTAGGAACTAAAAAATTACTAAAATTGGTTAGTAAGTCCCCCTATTACATTCCTGGATTAAAAGGAATTGTGGAAGAGATAGTAAAAAACTGCCGTGCTTGTGCACTTACCAATGCTGGGTCTAGCAGGCTCCAGGAAGGAAAACGACTGCGAGGAGACAGACCTGGAGCCTACTGGGAAACTGACTTCACTGAGGTGAAACCGGCTAGGTATGGAAATAAATATCTCCTAGTTTTTATAGACACCTTTTCAGGATGGGTCGAAGCGTTCCCCACCAAGAAAAAAACGGCTAATGTAGTGGTCAAGAAGATACTTGAAGAAATCCTTCCCCGCTTTGGGATACCTAAGGTAATGGGGTCAGACAACGGACCTGCCTTCGTCTCCCAGGTAAGTCAGGGATTGGCCAGACAACTGGGGACAAATTGGAAATTACATTGTGCATACAGACCCCAGAGTTCAGGACAGGTAGAAAGGATGAACAGAACGCTAAAAGAGACTCTGACTAAAATAGCCTTAAAATCCGGCGGAAGCGATTGGACAGCCGTTCTCCCTTATGCCTTGTTCAGGGTTCGGAATACACCTGGACCCCTTGGCCTAACTCCATTTAAATTAATGTATGGGGCGCCCCCACCCATTTTTATGACCGTAGGGGATAAAAATCGCCCGGATGTGTCTTTCTCTCCTTCTTCTAGTCTTTTGGCTCGATTAAAAGCTCTCGAAATAGTAAGAAAAGAGGTCTGGGAACAGCTAAAAGAAACCTATGTTGCTGGTGACACACAGGTGCCGCATCAGTTTGAAGTAGGAGACGCAGTCCTGGTGAGGAGACACCGAGCGGGAAACCTAGAACCGAGGTGGAAGGGACCCTACTTGGTGCTACTGACAACGCCCACCGCGGTCAAAGTGGAAGGAATCCCCACTTGGGTCCACGCATCCCACGTCAAGAGAGCACCCCCTGGAGTCAGCCATGATGAGTGGACTTTGGAGAAGACTACTAATCCTTTTAAGTTGCGCCTGCTTCGTAGGAGCGATCCAAAAGACTTCAACCCCCACAGTCCTGTTCAACAAACGTGGGAGGTACTCAATGAGGGGGGTAGGGCTGTATGGACAATCGCCGAGGTACACCCTCTGTGGACTTGGTGGCCTGATCTTTTCCCTGACATCTGTAAGTTGGCTATAGGAGCCCCTCCTGGATGGGACTTGGAGGGGTACTCTGACATTCAGAGGGCACCTTTAACACCCCCTCCGTACGTAGAAAAACATTCGAGAGACCCATGGGGTGGTTGCTCTAACCAAAGGGATAAAAGTATGCTTCGAACCCATCCCTTCTACGTCTGCCCCGGGCCCCACCGAAGTCAGTCCCTCAACCCAACGTGTGGAGGTAAGGCTGACTTCTTTTGCAAGAGCTGGGGTTGCGAGACTTCAGGTACAGCCCGCTGGAAGCCCTCCTCGAGCTGGGACTATATTAGAGTAACAGCCAACTATTCCCTAGCGTCTTATGTACCTGGAGGATTTGACCTAGACGAGTGTACTGACTGGTGCCATCCGCTCCGTGTCACCTTCACTGAACCAGGGAAGAGAGCTCTGGGATGGACAAAAGGGTATACCTGGGGTCTTAGGATTTACAAGGAAAGATATGATGAGGGATTATTGTTCACTATCAGATTAAAAACAGAGACCCCCTACAATCCTTTAGGCCCCCCAACCAAGTTCACACCCCTCACCCATACAATTACTCAGCCTACTCCAGTGATTGCGGACCCCCTTAATATGGCCGCTATCACCCAACCTCCCACTCCTCAGGTACCTCTAACTATTACCCCCGCGATTCCTTCAAGACAGAGGATGTTTAACCTAGTGAGAGGAGCCTTTTATGCCCTTAACAGAACTGATCCAAGCGCTACTGAGGACTGCTGGCTATGCCTGTCCTCGGGTCCGCCTTATTATGAAGGAATCGCCTTCAATGGAGATTTCAACAGAACCAGCAGCCATACTTCCTGCTCTTGGGGTACAGGACAAAAACTGACCCTGACTGAAGTATCCGCAAGGAATCCAGGTCTCTGTATAGGTACCCCACCTTCCACTCACAAACACCTATGCGGACAAATTCAGTCCGTGTCCAGAACGGAAGCTAATTACTATCTTGTACCTTCCCCGGTTGGATGGTGGGCTTGCAATACAGGACTTACTCCCTGTGTATCAACTAAGGTTTTTAATTCATCTCATGATTTTTGTGTCATGATCCAGCTGTTACCCCGCGTATATTATCACCCTGCATCCAGTTTAGAAGAAAGCTATGCTGGCCGGCGGTCAAAAAGAGAACCAATTACTTTAACCCTGGCTGCATTCATGGGAATAGGTATGGCAGTAGGAGTGGGGACGGGAGTGTCAGCTTTGATAGAAGGAAGACAGGGAATTCAGTCTTTGAGGGATGCTGTCAATAAAAACCTAGCGGCAATAGAGAAGTCCATTGACGCTTTAGAAAAATCTTTGACCTCCCTGTCTGAGGTAGTTTTACAGAACAGGAGAGGTCTTGATTTGTTGTTCCTAAAGGAAGGAGGACTGTGTGCTGCCCTTAAAGAAGAGTGCTGCTTCTATGCAGATCATACAGGAATAGTTAGAGACTCTATGCAGAAACTGAGAGAAAGATTAGAGCGAAGGAAACGGGAACGGGATGCTCAACGGGGGTGGTTTGAGTCGTGGTTTGAATCACGACCATCTTGGATAACTTCTTTAATTTCCGCTGTAGCCGGACCAATCCTTATGATATGCTTAGCTTTAGTTTTCGGCCCTTGTATAATAAATAGAGGAATGGCTTTCATCCAGAGTAAAATTGATACAGTAAAACTCATGGTTCTTCAAAGGCAATATCAACCTATAGTTCAGGTAGATGAAGAGTTAGGGGACACCAATCTCTAAAATTCTATGATTAGAATTAGTCTAAACAGAAAAAGAGGGGAATGAAAGGAAATAAAACTGTAATTCATGTAATGTATGTTAAATAGCCCAAAGAGTTGTTTCTGAGCTTTGAAACCTGGGGCTAAGAACATAGCAGAACAGACCAGGACATGCCCGGGCAAGCCCATCGCCTCCCTAGCTCCCACCCCTCTGACCTAAGTTAAATGTTACAGGCTGCTGATGTTTAAATGGACCAATCATGTGAAACCGCGCCAATTCCTCCCCCAGCCCCACTCCTTTTCTATAAAACCCCCTAGCTTCCAAGCCTCGTGGTCGAATCCACTGTCTCCTGTTGTGTGAGATACGTTTCGACCCGGAGCTCCGCCATTAAAAAACCTCTTGTTGTTACATCAAGGTGTTGTGTTCTATTCGTGATTCTTGGGTGCACGCCGAATCGGGAGCTGAGTGGGGGTTTCCCCACTGAGTTCTTTCACACATAATAAAAATAATCTCTAGAAACCTAAAAAGACACTAAAAATCCCTAAAACACTAAAAAAAAACTTATAATGCTAAAGAAACTTGTAGAACCCTAAAAATGTAAAATTATTAAAAAACCTAAAACCACCAAAGTCCCCCAAAAAATAAATAAATAAATAAAATCCTTAAAAATATATAAACGAACCCTAAAACACTAAAATACCCCAAAATCCTTTAAAAAACTCTAAAACACTAAAAGAACCCTATAATTCTAAAAAACTCAAGAACACAAAAAAGACCCCCAAATCCCTAATACCATAAAAAAACCAAAATTCTTACAAAACAAAAACTAAAAATTACAACAAAGCCCTAAAATCCCCCAAAAAACCCTAAAAGCTCTAAAAAATACCTACAAAACCTTAAAATCCTAAATAAAAACCTGAAACACTAAAAAGAATATGAAACTTCTAAAAAAAAACCCTAAATTATAAAAAGAAACTTGAAAAAACGTAAAAAGACCCAAAAAACCGAAAAACCCTAAAAAAAGAACTTGAAACCGTTAAATTAAAAAACCTAAAGACTTAATAAAGAAATCTTTTAACGAAATACTTAAAAAAAAAAAACTGAAAAGACCCAGAAAACCCTAAAAACATAAAAAAACCCCGATGACTTAAAGAAAATCACCTGAAAAAACTGAAAGAAAAATAACCTTAAATAATTTTAAAAAAAAAACAAAAGATCCTTAAACCTTAAAAAAAATAAAATGCATAAAAACCCTAAATCCTTAAAACATAAAAACCCTAAAAAGCTAGAAAAATATTTGATCAACATTTTTTTAAAAATCCCTAAAATTCTAAAAAAAACAAAGAAAGCACAAAATCACTAAAAAGACTCTAAAAAATTCTAAAATCGTAAAAAAAAATCCTAAAGCTCTACAACAACTCTAGTCCCCTAAAAAGACCCTAAAAACAGAAAACAAAAAGCAAAAAACCCTGTGGCCTTGATACATCGCCAAAAACACTGAAAAAAAAAAAACAACCCTAAAATCATTCAAAAACCCTTAAAAAACCCTAAAAAGCTTTAAACAAAATCTTAAAATCCTTATTAAACACTGGAAAAACCCTAAAACTCTGGAAAAATACTCTAATATTCTAAAAGAAAAAACACTCAAGTATAGTAAAAAGACCAAAAAAAAAAAAACAAAACAAAACCCTAAAGCCCTAAAAAAAATCCCTAATATCCTTTTTTTAAAAAACCCTAAAAATACATCAAAACCCTAAAACCAAAAAAATCCTACAACCTTCTAAAAAAAAATACCTACAAAACCCTAAAAACCTAAAAAAAATTGAATCCTAAACCCCTAAGAAAAACCCTGAAATTCTAAAATAACACAAGAACCCTAAAATACCATAAAGTTCTACAAGAAATCAAAAACCTTCAAAATTGACCCTAAAAATAAACCTCAAAAAACCCTAACACCCTAAAACACAAAAAACCCAAAAACCTTCATAAAAACATAAAAAACCCTAAAACCCTAAATAAAAACCCTAAGGCCTTCAAAACTCCCCCAAACCATAAATACTTAGAGTATTTATAATACTTAATACTTAATATAATATAATATA
This sequence comes from Mus spretus, assembly GCA_921997135.2. Taxonomy (NCBI): domain Eukaryota; kingdom Metazoa; phylum Chordata; class Mammalia; order Rodentia; family Muridae; genus Mus; species Mus spretus. Next base: position 3,961 of record CAKLHJ020000078.1, on the reverse strand, counting down.
AATTAATATAATATAATATAATATAATATAATATATATATAATATATATATATAATATAATATAATACTTAAAAACCCTAAAAAAACCTTAAAACCTTAAAAAAGCAAACCCTAAAAAACCCAGAATCTTTAAACAAATGCGACAGAGCCCCCCAAAAACCGCTAAAATTCTAAAAATAAAACCAAAAACTTCTAGAACGCTAAAAAGACCCAGAAAACCCTAAAACCATAAAAAAAAAGAACCCTAAGGCCTTAAAAGAAATCACCCAAAACACTGAAAAAAACCCTAAAATCATTTAAAAACACGAAAACACTCCTAAAACCTTAAAAAAAAAAAACCCTAAAACCCTAAAATCCTTAAACAAACCCTAAAAGAGGCCAAAAAAGCCAATGTGGGGTTTGGTTTTTGTTTTTAGGGCTTTTAGGGTTTTTGTTTTGTTTTGTTGTTTTTCGGTTTTTTTAGGGTTTTTGTGGGTTTTTTTAAAAAGAATTTTATGGTTTTTTAGGGGTTTAGGATTCTCTTTAGGGTTTCAGGTTTTTATTTAGGGTTTTACGGGTTTGTAGGTATTTTTTTAAAGAGGGTTTTAGGGTTTTTTTTTTGGGTTTCAGAGTTTTAATGTATTTTTAGGGATTTTTTTTTAAAAAGGATTTTAGGGATTTTTTTTTAGGGTTTTAGGGTTTTTATTTTTTATTTTTCATTAAGGATTTTAGGGTATTTTTTTAAAAAGCTTTTTAGGTTTTTTTTTTTAGTTTTTAAAATGATCTCAAGGTTTGTTTGTTTTTGTTTTTGTTTTTGTTTGTTTGTTTGTTTTTTATGACTTTAGGGTCTTTTTAGGATTCTACAGTTGTTGTAGAGTTTTAGGATTTTTTTTGGTTTCAGAATTTTTTAGGATACTTCCAGAGTTCTTCTGGTTCTTCTGATATCTTTTTTTTTATTATTTTTATTTTTTGAATTTTAGCGTTTTATAAAAAAATGTTTATTAAGTATTTTAAAGTTTCTTTCTTAGCTTTTTACCTCTCTTTTAGAGTTTAAGAATTTTAGTGTTTTTAAGAGTGCTAGGTTTTTTTTGGATTTTGGGTTTTTGTTTTTGGTTTTTTTTTAGATTTTATTAAAGATTTTAGGGTTTTTCAAAAGATTTTCAGGGTTCTCAAATGATTTTAGAGGTTTGTTTTCAGTGTCTTGGGTGATTTTTTTTTAAGGCCGTAGGGTTTTTGGTTTTTTTTGTTTTGTTTAGTTTTGTTTAGTTTTGTTTTGTTTTGTTTTGTTTTGTTTTGTTTATTTCAAGGGTCTTTTTACAGTTCTAGAGTTGTAGAGTTTTGGGATTGCTTTTTAGAGTTTTAGAAAATTTTAGGATCTTTTTAGAGTTCTTATTTATTTATTTATTTATTTATTTTTAGAATTTTAGGGTTTTTAAAGAAATGTTTATTAAGTATTTTAATTTTAATTTTATTTTTTATAGCTTTTTATTGCTCTTTTAGGATTTTTTAAATTATTTTATGATTTGTGGCACACGCCTGTAATCCCAGCACTTGGGAGGCAGAGGCAGGGGGATTTCTGAGTTCGAGGCCAGCCTGGTCTACAGAGTGAGTTCCAGGACAGCCAGGGCTACACAGAGAAACCCTGTCCATTAACCAAAAAATACATAAATTTATTAATTAATAAATTAATAAATAAATAAATAATTTTAAAAAGATTTTAAGTGTTTTTTAAAAAGGTTTTAGCGTTCTTTTACAGTTTTTAAATGATTTTAGCTTTTTTTTCAGTGTTTTGGCGATTTTTTAATGCCTTGGGATTTGGGATTTTTCATTCATTTTATTTTATAGTTTTAGGGTTTTCTGGGTCTTTTTAGAGTTCTAGATTTTTTTTTTCAGGAATTTTTTATTTAGGGTTTTAGGTTCTTTTTGAATTTTAGAGTTTTTTTAGGGCTTTCGTTATTTTTAGTGATTCAGGGTTTATTTTTCTAAGTTTTAGGGGTTTTAGGGTCTTTTCAGAGTTTTTTATTTTCATTTGTTTTAAGTCTTTAGGAGTTTTTTTTTTAACGATTTCAAGGTTTTTTTTATAGTTTTAGGGGTCTTAGGGTCTTTAAGGATTTTTAAAATGTTTTTAGGATTTTTTTTTTAAAGCTTTAGGTTTTTGGGGGTTGTTATGGTTTTTTCGGTCTTTTTAGGGATGTTGCAGGGTTTTTTTTTTTTAGAATTTTATGGTTTTTAGGGTTTAGGATTCTTTTTAGGGTTTCAGGTTTTTATTTAGGGTCTTAGGGGTTTGTAGTTATTATTTAGAGGGTTTTAGGGTTTTTTGGGTTTAGAGATTTAATGTACTTTTAGGGATTTTTTAAGGATTTTAGGGGTTGAGAGCCTCAGACTGTCCAGGGAAGACGCACCTCAGCACGTGACCCTCTGTGCTTTGAGGCGGCTGGGATCCCACAGGAGGGGACAACAAGATGGCGACCTTGAGGGTGACATTAGAGAGCTGAAATGTCTAGAAGCTACGGAGGCTGAAGAAGACGGCAACGAGGAGAAGGACTCACAGTCAGGACGCCCTAGAGGGCGAGCACTGACCACTGAATACACCACAGCATGACCTCTCAGATAGACCACACCATGACTCTCAGATAGATCACACTGTGACTCTCAGATAGATCACACTGTGACTCTCAGATAGACCACACCATGACCTCTCACATACACCACACCGTGACTCTCAGATAGACCACACTGTGACTCTCAGATAGACCACACTGTGACCTCTCAGATAGACCACACCATGACTCTCAGATAGACCACACCGTGACTCTCAGATAGACCACACCATGACTCTCAGATAGACCACACCATGACTCTCAGATAGACCACACCATGACCTCTCAGATAGACCACACCATGACTCTCAGATAGACCACACCATGACTCTCAGATAGACCACACTGTGACTCTCAGATAGACCACACCATAACCTCTCAGATAGACCACACCATGACTCTCAGATAAACCACACCGTGACTCTCAGATAGACCACACTGTGACCTCTCAGATACACCACACCATGACTCTCAGATAGACCACACCATGACTCTCAGATAGACCACACTGTGACCTCTCAGATAGACCACACCATGACTCTCAGATAGACCACACCATGACTCTCAGATTGACCACACCATGACCTCTCAGATAGACCACACTGTAACCTCTCAGATAGACCACTCCATGACTCTCAGATAGACCACAACATGACTCTCAGATAGAACACACTGTGACCTCTCAGATAGACCACACCGTGACTCTCAGATAGACCACACCATGACTCTCAGATAGACCACACCATGACTCTCAGATAGACCACACCACGACTCTCAGATAGACCACACTGTGACCTCTCAGATAGACCACACCATGACCTCTCAGATAAACCACACTGTGACCTCTCAGATAGACCACACCATGACTCTCAGATAGACCACACCATGACTCTCAGATAGACCACACCATGACTCTCAGATAGACCACACCATGACTCTCAGATAGACCACACCATGACCTCTCAGATAGACCACACCATGACTCTCAGATAGACCACACCATGACTCTCAGATAGACCACACTGTGACTCTCAGATAGACCACACCATGACCTCTCAGATAGACCACACCATGACTCTCAGATAGACCACACCATGACTCTCAGATAGACCACACCGTGACTCTCAGATAGACCACACTGTGACCTCTCAGATACACCACACCATGACTCTAAGATAGACCACACCATGACTCTCAGATAGACCACACCATGACTCTCAGATAGACCACACCATGACCTCTCAGATAGACCACACTGTAACCTCTCAGATAGACCACTCCATGACTCTCAGATAGACCACAACATGACTCTCAGATAGACCACACTGTGACCTCTCAGATAGACCACACCGTGAGTCTCAGATAGACCACACCATGACTCT
>CAKLHJ020000077.1:0-15236 GCA_921997135.2 Mus spretus | reverse complement strand
CTCCATTCATTGTTTGGCAGTGGGTGTCTGTATCTGTCTTAGTAAGCTGCTGGTGGAGCCTCTCAGAGGACAACATGCACCTGCCATGTATTTATATCCTTTTAGGATTTTTTACCTCATTCAGGATGATATACTCAAGTTCCATCCATTCTGGCTACTACAAATAAAACTGCTTTAATCATTGCAGACCAAGTGTCTTTATGGGATGTTGGAGCATCTTTCAGGTAAATAAGTAGGAGTGGTTTAGCTTGGTCTTGAAATAGAACTATTGCAAGTTTTCTGAGAAGCTGCCAAATTGATTTCTAGAGATTGTTCAAGTTTGCAATCCTACTAGCAATCAAGGAATGTTCCCCTTGCTCAATATCCTTGCCAGTATGTGCTATCTCTTGACTTTTTGATGTTACCATTTCTGATGGATACAAGATGGAACTTCAGAGTTGTTGTGATTTGCATTTCCCTGATGACTAAGGACTTTGACCATTTCGTTAAGTGCTTTTTGGCCATTTCAGATTTCTCTTTTGATAATTTTCTGTTTAGCTCTGCACTCCGTATTTTAATTGAATTATTTGTTTATTTATGAATATGGATATTAGTCGTCTGTCTGATGTAGGGTTGGTGTAGGCCCTTTTCCCATCTATAGGCTGCCGATTTGCCATTTGACACTGTCCTTTGCCTTACAAAAGCTTTTCAGTTTCCTGAGGTCCCATTTATCAATATTTGATCTTAGATCCTGAGCCATTGGTATGCTGTTCAGGCTATTGTCTCCTGCAAAAAAATGCATTCAAAGGCCTTTCTACATTCTGTTCTATAAGATTTAGTGCATCCTGTTTTATGTTCAGGTCCTTGATCCACTTGAATTTAAATTTTGTGCAGAGTTATAAATATCAATCAGAGCTGGGGCGTGGTGACACATGCCTTTAATCACAGCACTTGGGAGGCAGGGGTAGGCAGATTTCTGAGTTCCAAGTTTGCCTGATATACAAAGTGAGTTCTAGGACATCCAAGGCTACACAGAGAAACCCTGTCTCAAAAAAAACCCTAAAATATATAAATAAATAAATAAATAAATAAATAAATAAATAAATACATAAATACATAAATACATAAATACATAAATACATAAATACATAAATACATAAATAAATATGAATCAATTTTAATTCTACAGGTAGACCAGGACCATTTTTTACCACTTTGTTTTATGTTGCTGTTGTTTTGGTTTGGTTTTGTAAAGATTTATTTATTTATTTTATGTATATGAGTACACCATTGCTCTCTTCAGACACACCAGAAGAGGGCATCAAATCTCATTACAGATGGTTATAAGCCACCATGTTGTTGCTAGGAATTTAACTCAGAACATCTGGAAGAGAAGTTGGTGCTCTTAACTGCTGAGCCATCTCTCCAGCTCCCTTAAGTTGATTTTCAGCTGTAGTAGTTCTCTGGTGGAATTTTGGGGGTTACTTGTATATACTGTCATATCATCTGAAAATAGTGATACTTTGCCTTAGTCCTTTCTGATTTGTATTCCCTTGATTTCCTTATATTGCCCACTTGTTCTAGCTAGAATTTTGAGTACTGTATTGAATAGATAAGGAAAGAGTGTGCAACCTTGTCTTGTCCCTGGCTTTAGTGGAATTGCTTTAGTTTCTCTCCATTTTATTTCATGTTGCCTGTTTATTATCAGTATATTGCTTTTATTATGTTTAGAAATGAGCCGTGAACTCCTGATCTTTCCAAGACTTTTAACATGAATGGGTGTTACATTTTATTGAAGGCTGTTTCAGCATCTAATGAGATGATCATGTGGTTTCTTTCCTTGGGTTTATTTATATAGTATATTATGTTGAAGGAGTTGCATATACTGAACAATCCCTGTATGGGATGAAACCCACTTGATCATGGTGAATAAAGGTTTTGATGTATTCTTAGATTCAGTTTGCAAGAATTTTGTTGAGTACTTTTACATCAATATCTGTCCTCTCTAGCAGACCCAGTTATTCATGGGTGCAAGGGGGACCGCAAACCTGGAAGAGAAATGAGCGAGAAAGAAGAACAGAGACCAAGGAGGATTCCTGTCAAGGTCTCAGTTTATTAGGCTGAAATGTCAGGTTATAAGCACACATCGAGGGGAAATAGGGAGGGGCTGAGGGGTAATTAACAAAGAAGTGGGCATCTGAGGACATGAAGGCCGAATTCAGATTGCAGGCGGGAGGTACTCTGAGTCTTATCTCCGGAATGTAGATTCCTCCTTAACTGTCCTGGGTTTCAGGCTGGGTTCTGCACATAACTCATGTCCTTAGAAGTCTTGGGAGTCAGGAAGAGATAGGGATAATTCAGTCTTTTTAGGGTCTTTGGTGCCAGCATGAGATAGGGAGGAGGAGGCGACCAGCTCCTTAACACAAGGCCATTTGGCTTATTAGGGTGGGAAGCTTCGAAAGGCTTCCTTTCTCACAGTATGGTCTCCAAAAAATATCCATAGGCAAGATTGGTCTGAAGTTCTTGTTCTTTGTTGGGTCTTTGTGTGATTTTATGTATCAGAGTAATTGTGGCTTCATAGAATAAGATAGGTAGTGTTCCTTTTGTTTCAATTTTGTGGACTGGTAGAATTCTGCACTAAAACTGTCAGGCTTTTTGATTGGGAGATTTTTGATACCTCTATGTATTTCCTTAGGCAATACAGGACTGTTTAGATAATTTACCTGACCTTGATTTCACTTTAGTACAGAAAGCCATCTAGATTTTTCAGTTTTGTAGAGCTAAAGGCTTTTGTAGTAGCTTCAGCTGATTTTTTTTTTAAATTTCCTCAGATTCTGTTGTTATGTCTCCTTTTCATTTCTGATTTTGTTAATTTGCATACTGTCTCTGTGCCCTTTAGTTAGTTTGGATAAGGGTATATCATATATATCTTGTTGATTTTCTTTAAAAACTAGCTCTTGGTTTTGTTGATTCTTTGTAAAATTCTCTTGGTTTCTCCATGGTTGATTTCAGCACTGAGCCTCCAACATCCTGACATCTACTCTTCTTTGGTGCACTTTGCTTCTTTCTGTTCTAGAGCTTTTAGATGTGCTTTTAACTCGCTTGTATAAGATCTCTTGAAATTTCTTTAGGAAGGCATTTAGTGCTTTGGATTCTTCACTTAATGCTGTTTTAATTGTGCTCCATGATATTTGGTATGGTATGTTTTCACTTCAGTTGAATTCTCTAACTTCTTGGAATTATTTCTTATTTCAACCCTGACCAAGTATCATTCAGTAGAAAGTTTTTCAGTTTGCATGAGTATGTGGACTTACTGTTGTTTTGGTTGTTATTGATATCTAGCCTTATCCTGATGTTATCTGATAGAATGCATGTGAGTATTCCCATTTTCTTGTATCTGTTGATGCTTGTTTTATGACCAATTATATTGTCAGTTTTGGGGAATGTTCCATGAGGAACTCAGAAAATGTATATTCTCTTGTTTTGGCATGAAATTTTCTATTGATATATATTAAATACATTTGGGTCAAGACTTCTGTAAGTTTCACTGTGTCTCTGTTCTTTTCTTTTTTTTTTTTTTTTTTTTTTTTTTTTTTTTTGGGATGACCTGTTTCTGCACCTTAGCAATGGCGGTCTCGGCTAGAAGACTTGAAGACTGGCCAGCACACAGATATAGGCATTACTAATTTTATGTACTTGCAACTTGATCATACAGCATGCAAGAATGTGTTAGAGCCCATAAGATTTCAAAAAAATAATTGAAAAAATAAACAAGGGCAATTAAGTACACAACTGTGTTCAGAATTTATTATTGACAGGTACTTGAGTTCAGGTGTTACACATTCATTTGATGAACTTTTACCTTGGGTTTTTTTGTACTACTAAAATCAGGCCTATCAGTTTGTATTCAAGTGATATTGTTTTGCATGTGTGTTGACACTCAGCATCCCCCTCTACAGAGACACAGTGGCTGCCTTACTCCAGAAGGATCTGTGTCTACTTTAGTTCATCTTTCTTTCTTTCTTTTTTTTTCCATTTTGTATTAGGTATTTAGCTCATTTACATTTACAATGCTATACCAAAAGTCCCCCATTCCCACCCACCCACACTCCCCTTCCCACCCACTCCCCCTTTTTGGTCCTGGCGTTCCCCTATTCTGGGACATATAAAGTTTGCAAGTCCATTGGGCCTCTCTTTGCAGTGATGGCCGACTAGGCCATCTTTTGATACATATGCAGCTAGAGACAAGAGCTCCGGGGTACTGCTTCCTTCATATTGTTGTTCCTCCTATAGGGTTGCAGTTCCCTTTAGTTCCTTGGGTGCTTTCTCTAGTTCCTCCATTGGGGGCCCTGTGGTCCTTTCAATAGTTGATTGTGAGCATCCACTTCTGTGTTTGCAAGGCCCTGACATAGTCTCACAAGAGACACCTATATCTGGGTCCTTTCAGCAAAATCTTGCTAGTGTATGCAATGGTGTCAGCGTTTGGAAGCTGATCATGGGATGGATCTCTGGATATGGCAATCACTAGATGGTCCATCCTTTCATCACACTTCAAAATTTTGTCTCTGTAACTCCTTCCATGGGTGTTTTGTTTCCTATTCTAAAAAGGGGCAAAGTGTCCACACTTTGATCTTCGTTCTCTTGAGTTTAATGTTTTTAGCAAATTATATCTCATATTTTGGGTATCCTAAGTTTCTGGGCTAATATCAACTTATCAGTGAGTACATATTGTGAGAGTTACTTTGTGATTGGTTTACCTCACTCAGGATGATGCCCTCCAAGTCCATCCATTTGGCTAGGAATTTCATAAATTCATTCTTTTTAAAAGCTGAGTAGTACACCATTGTGTAAATGTACCACACTTTCAGTATCCATTCCTCTCTTGAGGGGCATCTGGGTTCTTTCCAGCTTCTGGCTATTATAAAGAAGGCTGCTATGAACATAGTGGAGCATGTGCCCTTCTTACAGGTTGGGTCATCTTCTGGATATATGCCCAGAAGAGGTATTGCAGGATCTTCCAGTAGTACTATGTCCAATTTTCTGAGGAACCGCCAGACTGATTTCCAGAGTGGTTGTACATATTGCTTGCAATCCCACCAACAATGGAGGAGTGTTCCTCTTTCGCTACATCCTCGCCAGCATCTGCTGTCACCTGAATTTTTGATCTTAGCCATTCTGACTGGTGTGAGGTGGAATCTCAGGGTTGTTTTGATTTGCATTTCCCTGATGATTAAGGATGTTGAACATTTTTTTTTTTTTTTTTTTTCCCCATTTTTTATTAGGTATTTAGCTCATTTACATTTCCAATGCTATACCAAAAGTCCCCCATACCCACCCACCCCCACTCCCCTACCCACCCACTCCCCCTTTTCGGCCCTGGCGTTCCCCTGTACTGGGGCATATAAAGTTTGCGTGTCCAATGGGCCTCTCTTTCCATTGATGGCCGACTAGGCCATCTTTTGATACATATGCAGCTAGAGTCAAGAGCTCAGGGGTACTGGTTAGTTCATAATGTTGTTCCACCTATAGGGTTGAAGATCCCTTTAGCTCCTTGGGTACTTTCTCTAGCTCCTCCATTGGGAGCCCTGTGATCCATCCATTAGCTGACTGTGAGCATCCACTTCTGTGTTTGCTAGGCCCCGGCATAGTCTCACATGAGACAGCTACATCTGGGTCCTTTCAGTAAAATCTTGCTAGTGTGTGCAATGGTGTCAGCATTTGGATGCTGATTATGGGGTGGATCCCTGTATATGGCAGTCTCTATATGGTCCATCCTTTCATGTCGGCTCCAAACTTTGTTTCTGTAACTCCTTCCATGGGTGTTTTTTTCCCACTTCTAAGGAGGGGGCATAGTGTCCACACTTCAGTCTTCATTTTTCTTGGGTTTCATGTGTTTAGGAAATTGTATCTTATATCGTGGGTATCCTAGGTTTTGGGCTAATATCCACTTATCAGTGAGTACATATTGTGTGAGTTCCTTTGTGAATGTGTTACCTCACTCAGGATGATGCTCTCCAGGTCCATCCATTTGGCTAGGAATTTCATAAATTCATTCTTTTTAATAGCTGAGTAGTACTCCATTGTGTAGATGTACCACATTTTCTGTATCCATTCCTCTGTTGAGGGGCATCTGGGTTCTTTCCAGCTTCTGGCTATTATAAAGAAGGCTGCTATGAACATAGTGGAGCATGTGCCCTTCTTACAGGTTGAAATTGTCCCATGTATCCTATCAGATCACCATGCACTAAGGCTGATCTTCAATAACAAAATAAATAACAGAAAGCCAACATTCACGTGGAAACTGAACAACACTCTTCTCAATGATACCTTGGTCAAAAAAGGAATAAAGAAAGAAATTAAAGACTTTTTAGAGTTTAATGAAAATGAAGCCACAACGTACCCAAACCTTTGGGACACAATGAAAGCATTTCTAAGAGGGAAACTCATAGCTCTGAGTGCCTCCAAGAAAAAACGGGAGAGAGCACATACTAGCAGCTTGACAACACATCTAAAAGCTCTAGAAAAAAAGGAAGCAAATTCACCCAAGAGGAGTAGACGGGAGGAAATAATCAAACTCAGGGGTGAAATCAACCAAGTGGAAACAAGAAAAACTATTCAAAGAATTAACCAAACGAGGAGTTGGTTCTTTGAGAAAATCAACAAGATAGATAAACCCTTAGCTAGACTCACTAGAGGGCACAGGGACAAAATCCTAATTAACAAAATCAGAAATGAAAAGGGAGACATAACAACAGATCCTGAAGAAATCCAAAACACCATCAGATCCTTCTACAAAAGGCTATACTCAACAAAATTGGAAAACCTGGACGAAATGGACAAATTTCTGGACAGATACCAGGTACCAAAGTTGAATCAGGATCAAGTTGACCTTCTAAACAGTCCCATATCCCCTAAAGAAATAGAAGCAGTTATTAATAGTCTCCCAGCCAAAAAAAGCCCAGGACCAGACGGGTTTAGTGCAGAGTTCTACCAGACCTTCAAAGAAGATCTAACTCCAGTTCTGCACAAACTTTTTCACAAGATAGAAGTAGAAGGTACTCTACCCAACTCATTTTATGAAGCCACTATTACTCTGATACCTAAACCACAGAAAGATCCAACAAAAATAGAAAACTTCAGACCAATTTCTCTTATGAACATCGATGCAAAAATCCTTAATAAAATTCTCGCTAACCGAATCCAAGAACACATTAAAGCAATCATCCATCCTGACCAAGTAGGTTTTATTCCAGGGATGCAGGGATGGTTTAATATACGAAAATCCATCAATGTGATCCATTATATAAACAAACTCAAAGACAAAAACCACATGATCATCTCGTTAGATGCAGAAAAAGCATTTGACAAGATCCAACACCCATTCATGATAAAAGTTCTGGAAAGATCAGGAATTCAAGGCCAATACCTAAACATGATAAAAGCAATCTACAGCAAACCAGTAGCCAACATCAAAGTAAATGGAGAGAAGCTGGAAGCAATCCCACTAAAATCAGGGACTAGACAAGGCTGCCCACTTTCTCCCTACCTTTTCAACATAGTACTTGAAGTATTAGCCAGAGCAATTCGACAACAAAAGGAGATCAAGGGGATACAAATTGGAAAAGAGGAAGTCAAAATATCACTTTTTGCAGATGATATGATAGTATATATAAGTGACCCTAAAAATTCCAACAGAGAACTCCTAAACCTGATAAACAGCTTCGGTGAAGTAGCTGGATATAAAATCAACTCAAACAAGTCAATGGCCTTTCTCTACACAAAGAATAAACAGGCTGAGAAAGAAATTAGGGAAACAACACCCTTCTCAATAGCCACAAATAATATAAAATATCTTGGCGTGACTCTAACGAAGGAAGTGAAAGATCTGTATGATAAAAACTTCAAGTCCCTGAAGAAAGAAATTAAAGAAGATCTCAGAAGATGGAAAGATCTCCCATGCTCATGGATTGGCAGGATCAACATTGTAAAAATGGCTATCTTGCCAAAAGCAATCTACAGATTCAATGCAATCCCCATCAAAATTCCAACTCAATTCTTCAACGAATTAGAAGGAGCAATTTGCAAATTCATCTGGAATAACAAAAAACCGAGGATAGCAAAAACTCTTCTCAAGGATAAAAGAACATCTGGTGGAATCACCATGCCTGACCTAAAGCTTTACTACAGAGCAATTGTGATAAAAACTGCATGGTACTGGTATAGAGACAGACAAGTGGACCAATGGAATAGAATTGAAGACCCAGAAATGAACCCACACACCTATGGTCACTTGATCTTCGACAAGGGAGCCAAAACCATCCAGTGGAAGAAAGACAGCATTTTCAACAATTGGTGCTGGCACAACTGGTTGTTATCATGTAGAAGAATGCGAATCGATCCATACTTATCTCCTTGTACTAAGGTCAAATCTAAGTGGATCAAGGAACTCCACATAAAACCAGAGACACTGAAACTTATAGAGGAGAAAGTGGGGAAAAGCCTTGAAGATATGGGCACAGGGGAAAAATTCCTGAACAGAACAGCAATGGCTTGTGCTGTAAGATCGAGAATTGACAAATGGGACCTAATAAAACTCCAAAGTTTCTGCAAGGCAAAAGACACTGTCAATAAGACAAAAAGACCACCAACGGAATGGGAAAGGATCTTTACCTATCCTAAATCAGATAGGGGACTAATATCCAACATATATAAAGAACTCAAGAAGGTGGACCTCAGAAAATCAAATAACCCCCTTAAAAAATGGGGCTCAGAACTGAACAAAGAATTCTCACCTGAGGAATACCGAATGGCAGAGAAGCACCTGAAAAAATGTTCAACATCTTTAATCATCAGGGAAATGCAAATCAAAACAACTCTGAGATTCCACCTCACACCAGTGAGAATGGCTAAGATCAAAAATTCAGGTGACAGCAGATGCTGGCGTGGATGTGGAGAAAGATGAACATTTTTTCAGGTGCTTCTCTGCCATTCGGTATTCCTCGGGTGAGAAATCTTTTTTCAGTTCTGAGCCCCGTTTATTAATGGGGTTATTTGACTTTATGGAGACTACCTTCTTGAGTTATTTATATATATTGGATATTAGTCCCCTGTCCGATTTGGGATAGGTAAATATCCTTTCCCAATTTTTTGGTGGTCTTTTTGTCTTATTGACAGTGTCTTTTGCCTTTGGGAAGCTTTGTAATTTTATGAGGTCCCATTTATCAATTCTCAATCTTACAGTACAAGGCATTGCTGTTGTATTCAGGAATTTTTCCCCTGTACCCATATCTTCGAGGCTTTTCCCTACTTTCTCCTCTATAAGTTTCAGTGTCTCTGGTTTTATGTTGAGATCCTTAATGCACCTAGATTTGACCTTAGTACAAGGAGATAGGAATGGATCAATTCGAAATCTTCTACATGATAACAGCCCGTTGTGCCAGCACCATTATTTGAAAATGCTGTCTTTTTTCCACTGGATTATTTTAGCTCCCTTGTCAAATATCAAGTGACCATAGGTGTGTGGGTTCATCTCTGGGTCTTCAATTCTGTTCCATTGGTCTACTTGTATGTCGCTATACCAGTACCATGCAGTTTTTATCATAATATCTCTGTAGTACATCTTTAGGTCGGGCATGGTGATTCCACCAGAGGTTCTTTTATCCTTGAGAAGAGTTTTTGCTATCCTAGGTTTTTTGTTATTCCAGATGAATCTGCCGATTGCCCTTTCTAATTCGATGAAGAATTGAGTTGGAATTTTGATGGGGATTGCATTGAATCTGTAGATTGCTTTCGGCAAGATAGCCATTTTTATTATATTCATCCTGCCGATCCATGAGCATGGGAGATCTTTCCATCTTCTGAGATCTTCTTTAATTTCTTTCTTCAGAGACTTGAAGTTCTTGTCATACAGATCTTTCACTTCCTTAGTTAGAGTCACGCCTAGGTATTTTATATTATTGGTGGGTATTGAGAAGGGTGTTGTTTCCCTAATTTCTTTCTCAGCCTTTTTGTCCTTTGTGTAGAGAAAGGCCATTGACTTGTTTGAGTTAATTTTATATCCAGCTACTATACTGAAGCTGTTTATCAGGCATAGGAATTCTCTGGTGGAATTTTTAGGGTCACGTATATATACTATCATGTCATCTGCAAAAAGTGATAATTTGACTTCTTCCTTTCTAATTTGTATACCCTTGATCTCCTTTTGTTGTCTAATTGCTCTGGCTAGGACTTCAAGTACAATGTTAAATAGGTAGGGAGAGAGTGGACAGTCTTGTCTAGTCCCTGATTTTAGTGGGATTGCTTCAAGCTTCTCACCATTTACTTTGATGCTGGCTACTGGTTTGCTGTAGTTTGCTTTTATCATGTTTAGGTATGGGCCTTGAATTCCTGATCTTTCCAAGACTTTTATTATGAATGGGTGTTGGATTTTGTCAAATGCTTTCTCAGCATCTAACGAGATGATCATGTGGTTTTTGTCTTTGAGTTTGTTTATATACTGGATTGCATTGATGGATTTCTGTATATTGAACCATCCCTGCATCCCTGGAATGAAACCTACTTGGTCAGGATGGATGATTCTTTTGATGTGTTCTTGGATTCGGTTAGCAAAAACTTTATTGAGGGTTTTTGCATCAATATTCATAAGGGATATTGGTCTGAAGTTCTCTATCTTTGTGGGGTCTTTTTGTGGTTTAGGTATCAGAGTAATTGTGGCTTCATAGAATGAGTTGGGTAGAGTACCTTCTGTTTCTATTTTGTGGAATAGTTTGTGAAGAACTGGGATTAGATCTTCTTTGAAGGTCTGATATAACTCTGCACTAAACCCATGTGGTCCTGGGCTTTTTTTGGTTGGGAGACTATTAATGACTGCTTCTATTTCTTTGGGGGATATTGGGCTGTTTACATCATTAACCTGATCTTGGTTCAACTTTGGTACCTGGCATCTGTTTAGAAACTTCTCCATTTCATCCAGGTTCTCCAGTTTTGTTGAGTATAGCCTTTTGTAGAAGGATCTGATGGTGTTTTGGATTTCTTTGGGATCTGTTGTTATGTCTCTCTTTTCATTTCTGATTTTGTTAATTAGAATGCTTTCCCTGTGCCCTCTAGTGAGTCTGGCTAAGGGTTTGTCTATCTTGTTGATTTTCTCAAAGAATCAGCTCCTCGATTGGTTGATTCTCTGAATAGTTCTTTTGTTTCCACTTGGTAGATTTCGCCCCTGAGTTTGATTATTTCCTGGCGTCTACTCCTCTTGGGTGAATTTGCTTCCTTTTGTTCTAGAGCTTTTCGGTGGGTTTTCAAGCTGCTAATGAATGCTCTCTCTATTTTCTTTTTGGAGGCACTCAGAGCTATGAGTTTTCGTCTTAGAAATGCTTTCATTGTGTCCCATAAGTTTGGGTATGAAGTGGCTTCATTTTCATTGAACTCTAAGAAGTCCTTAATTTCTTTCTTTATTCCTTCCTTGACCAAGATATCATTGAGAAGAGTGTTTTTCAGTTTCCACGTGAATGTTGGCTTTCTATTATTTATTTTGTTATTGAAGATCAGCCTTACTGCATGGTGATCTGATAGGATGCATGGGACAATTTTAATATTTTTTAATCTGTTGAGGCCTGTTTTGTGAACCAGTATGTGGTCAATTTTGGAGAAGGTACCATGAGGTGCTGAGAAGAAGGTATATCCTTTTGTTTAAGGATAAAATGTTCTGTAGATATCTGTCAGATCCATTTGTTTCATAACTTCTGTGAGTTTCACTGTGTCCCTGTTTAGTTTCTGTTTCCATGATCTGTCCATTGGTGAAAGTGGTGTGTTGAAGTCTCCCTCTATTATTGTGTGAGGTGCAATGTGTGCTTTGAGATTTACTAATGTTTCTTTAATGAATGTGGCTGCCCTTGTATTTGGAGCATAGATATTCAGAATTGATAGTTCCTCTTGGAGGATTTTACCTTTGATGAGAATGAAGTGCCCCTCCTTGTCTTTTTTAATGAATTTGGGTTGGAAGTCAATCTTATCAGCTATTAGGATGGCTACCCCAGCTTGTTTCTTCATACCATTTGCTTGGAAAATTGTTTTCCAGTCTTTCATTCTGAGGTAGTGTCTACCTTTTTCTCTGAGATGAGTTTCCTGTAAGCAGCAAAATGTTGGGTCTTGTTAGTGTAGCCAGTTTGTTAGTCGATGTCTTTTTATTGGAAAGTTGAGACCATTGATATTAAGAGATATTAAGGAAAAGTAATTGTTGCTTCCTGTTATTTTTGTTGTTAAAGTTGGCATTCTGTTCTTGTGGCTATCTTCTTTTAGGTTTGCTAAGGGATTACCTTCTTGTTTTTTCTAGGGCGTTGTTCCTGTTCTTGTATTGGTTTTTATCTGTTATTATCCTTTGAAGGCCTGGATTCGTGGAGAGATAATGTGTGAATTTGGTTTTGTCGTGGAATACTTTGGTTTCTCCATCTATGGTAATTGAGAGTTTGGCTGGGTATAGTAGCCTGGGCTGGAATTTGTGTTCTCTTAGTGTCTGTATAACATCTGTCCAGGCTCTTCTCGCTTTCATAGTCTCCGGTGAAAAATCTGGTGTAATTCTGATAGGCTTGCCTTTATATGTTACTTGATCTTTTTCCCTTACTGCTTTTAGTATTCTATCTTTATTTAGTGCATTTGTTGTTCTGATTATTATGTGTCGGGAGGAATTTCTTTTTTGGTCCAGTCTATTTGGAGTTCTGTAGGCTTCTTGTATGTTCATGGGCATCTCTTTCTTTAGATTTGGGATGTTTTCTTCAATAATTTTGTTGAAGATGTTTGCTGGTCCTTTGAGTTGAAAATCTTCATTCTCATCCACTCCTATTATCCGTAGGTTTGGTCTTCTCATTGTGTCCTGGATTTCCTGGATATTTTGAGTTAGGATCTTTTTGCATTTTCCATTTTCTTTGATTGTTGTGACAATGTTCTCTATGGAATCTTCTGCACCTTAGATTCTCTCTTCCATCTCTTGTATTCTGTTGCTGATGCTTGAATCTATGGTTCCAGATTTATTTCCTAGGTTTTCTATCTCCAGTGTTGCCTCACTTTGAGTTTTCTTTATTGTGTCTACTTCCCTTTTTAGGACTAGTATGGTTTTGTTCATTTCCATCACCTATTTGTATGTTTTTTTCCTCTTTTTCTGTAAGGACTTCTACCTGTTTGATCTGTTTTCCTGTTTTTCTTTAAGGACTTGTAACTCTTTAGCAGTGTTCTCCTGTATTTCTTTAAGTGAGTTATTAAAGTCCTTCTTGATGTCCTCTACCATCATCATGAGATTTGCTTTAAATCTGGGTCTAGGTTTTTGGGTGTGTTGGTGTGTCCTGGACTGGGCGAAGTGGGAGTGCTGGGTTCTGATGATGGTGAGTGGTCTTGTTTCCTGTTAGTAAGATTACTATGTTTACCTTTCACCATCTGGTATCTCTGGAGTTAGTTGTTATAGTTGACTTTGTTTAGAGCTTGTTCTTCTGGTGATTCTGTTACTGTCTATCAGCAGACCTGGGAGACAGATTCTCTCCTCTGGGTTTCAGTGCTCAGAGCACTCTCTGCTGGCAAGCTCTCTTACAGGGAAGGTGCGCAGATATCTTGTGTTTGGACCTCCTCCTGGCCGAAGAAGAAGACCCAAAACAGGACCTTTCTCAGAAGCTGTGTTGCTTTGGCAGGTCCCAGAAGCTGTCAGCTTCTGTGGTGCAGACTCTCACCTGTGCAGACTAAATTCCTAAGTTCAGCAGAGGCCTGGAACCAAGGTGGTGTTATATCTATTATTTTTAGGTTTGGCCTTTTCATTGTTTCCTGTATTTCCTGGACATTTTGGGGTTGGAGCTTTTTTTTCCAATTTTTATTAGATATTTACTTCACCTACATTTCAAATTCCATCCCGAAACTCCCCTATACCCTTCCCCCGCCCTGCTCCCCTACCCTCCTACTCCAAATTCTTGGCCCTTGTGTTCCCCTGTATTGTGATATATAAAGTTTCAAGACCAAGGGGCCTCTCTTCCCATTGATGGCTGACTAGTCCATCTTCTGCTACATATGCAGCTAAAGACAAGAGCTCCGGGGTACTGGTTAGTTCATATTGTTGTTCCACCCATAGGGTTGCAGACCCCTTCAGCTCCTTAGGTACATTCTCTAGCTCCTCCATTGGGTTTGAAGCTTTTTGCACTTTGTGTTTTCTATGCCTAGGATTCTCAATTCTATCTCTCATATTCTGTTGGTAATATTTGCATCTGTAACTCCTGATATCTTCTCTAAGTTGTCCATCTCCTGGGTTTCCACATTTTGTTGTTTCCATATTGTTTCTATTTAAAATTATAGTTCTAAGACTGTTTTATTCAACTCCTTTACCTGCTCTCTCATATTTTCCAGTATTTCTTTAAGGGATTTGTTTGTTTCTACCTGTTTGCCTTTGTCTTCCTGTTTCTTTAAAGGGAGTTTGTTATATCTTCCTTAAAGGCATCTGTCATCTTCAAAAATGGGAAGTGAGGCCACTATATTGCTTTTCAGTCATGTTTGAGTATCCATTGCTTGCTCTGGTGAAAGAACTGGGTTCTGATTGTGCCAAATTGCATTGGGTTCGCCACATATGATCTTCTGCTTGCCTCTGGCCATCTGGTTCACTGGTGTTAACTGGCCCGAGTGTCTCTGATTGTAACTGGTCTTCTTGGAGGCAGAGATCTCTGTAATCTGAGTTAGGGCTGATTTCCTTGGAGACAGGCAGTGTTGCCTCTGATTAGAGTGGGCCTCCAGTGTCTCTGGTTAGGTTAGACCTTCTGTGTCTCTGGTCACTTCAGAAATCCTGTGCCCCTTTTACTGAAGATGTCCTGTGCCCTTGGTTACTATGGAGCTCCTGGGATGATTCCAGGCTGTAGTATTTGTGCAGGTATTGGGCCACTGATCTGACCCTGGTGAGCAAGAGGTGCCGAAGGAAAGTGGAGTTTGGGGGTTGAGGTAGAAGTGGGGGGTAAGTCCCCTGTCAGCTGGGCTGAGTACATGTTCCAGCCTGTGTGGAAATTTGAGTAAGAGAGTCCCCTGTTTCTTTCGTTACTTTGGAACTTCTGGGAGGTAACTAGGCTGTTACATTTGGGCAGGTATTGGGCCAATAATCTAGCCTACTTTTTCTTGATGGATCATGTTTTTGATGTGTTCCAAGATTCAGTTTGTGAGTACTTTATTAAGTATTCTTGCATCAATGTTCATAAAAGCAATTGTCCTTAAATTCCTTTTCCTTTTAGTCTTTGTGTGGTTTAGAA